>PVJD01001544.1:0-260017 GCA_004026545.1 Mormoops blainvillei | reverse complement strand
AAAAATCCCCTGGATCCATGCAGGATTAATTTATTCAGAAAGGCAGTGGAAAAATAGTCAACGTGCAAGAGTCTCGTGAAGAAAATGAAGGAGAACCACAGAACATGCCAGAGGCTGAGGAAGACTGCCCTTCGGAAGAGACACCACAGGAGGCAGAAGGAAACCCTCGGCCTCTCGAAGGTGGTGCGAGCCAGGAAGCAGGAGGAGACCTTAGAATCGGGCTGACCCCACCTATCCAGGGATTTAAATGACCACAGTCCCATTAGGTACTTAGGACCCTGAAGAAATGCTAAGAGGAGCTGATGAGTTGGAACGGCTTAGGGAGAATTACGAAGAGTAGGAAACAAGTCTGTGATGATGCACTGGCGGCAAAGGCGTTCACACGGGCGTCCTACCCCATGTGTGTTAGGCCTCGAATTCTTCTTTTTAACCTGATAGTAAAATCTGTTCCCTGCTTTCTTTCTGTTAGCATTTTCTTATGTACGTTTTACCTTCGTTTTACTTTTAATCATCTGCTGGATTTTGTTTCTGGTAGTTTCCTTGTTATACGCATCTTATAGGATTTTGTATCTTGACCCATTCTTCAGCCTATTCAACTGGGAAGTTTCGCACAAATGCATGAAAGTATGCTCATTCCATAGTGTAAAGTAAAACATAACAAGTTACAAAGCAGTATATTTAGTATCAGTTCACATATGTAGGATAAAAATCCCAAATTAGGTGTGTGCATGTGTGTATACATACATACATACATACATGAAAAACTTCACCGTTTGTTTTTGTGTGGCATGAGTTTTCTTTTTTAATGAACATGTGTCACAGACAGAATTAAAAACTTTTTAATATGTTAGAAAATCAAATAATTTGCAACCAGCTTATAAGGGCAATGGGGGCACGTAAACTCTTGATGAAATTAATTATTAAAATGTAGACCTCAAATCACCTCTGGATCTCTTACCCAGAGGAATACAACTGGCAGTTATTACCAAAAAAAAAGGCTCACTCCCCTTGCTCAGGCCAGTGTACACACTGACCCCACGGAGTCCCACCCCCAAGGAGACTAAATGCACCCCTTGGAGTCCCCTCTGGGCACAAAGTCACTGACCTCCAGGTCAGTGTGAGGGTGGAGATTGACCCCAGGATGCATGCTACCAAGTGATGCCAACTTGAGGGACAGGCCTACTTTGTGGGTTGACCCTTATTTTCAAGGCCAGGGTTTTATCTCTTCCCAGCACCAGCCTCCTTGGGGAAGAGAGAACAGGGCCAGGCCCAGAGATCTCCCTGCTCTTCTCAGCAGGGGCAACACCTGAAAGGACGCCTAACAACCGTGTGGGGGACTCCCCTTGAGCATCCTGCACTATACCCCACCGCTGACACTCCCAGGGCTCCTCTCTGACCCGGGGCCTCTGCTCCTGTAGAACAGCCTGTTTCCCACTCCAGAGCAGTGAGGGGTGATGTAATCCATGAGGGGAATGGCAACAACCACCTTCTGGCGGCGGGGCAACCACTGGGCAGGAGGGAGACAGTCAGTGCTGCAGAGCAGTCCCCTAGCTGGCCCTGGGTAAAGGTAGCATCAGGCCCAGTGCTCTTTGGCCGTGCTTTTTAGGGCTCGCTATAATCTGGCTACATTCCACAAGTCCCATTCCATGTCCCAGTTCTTCCCACGCCACCCAGTTCAGCGCATGGGCCCAGGGGCCAGCTGACTAGGTCTGGAGCCCTTCTCCAGCCCTTACTGAGTTGCAGCTTTCCCATCTATAAAATGGGTGCGACCACAGAGTCCATCGCATAGTTTGCAGAAGGGTTAATGAGGTTAGCATGTGTAAGGGACACGACAGCTCCTGGCTCCTAATAAGTGCTCAGTAAAAGTTAACAGTGATTTCTCTCATGGTTTTAATACCCTCCACGCATGTGTGAAATACTCACCCTGTTTCCCCATCTCTGCCTCCCCTCTAGAAGTTGACTGCGTGCGGGAGCATGCCAGACAAAACCAGATTTTGAAGAGGTTTCAAATACCACTTGGTTCAAGTCCCTTGGCTGACCAGCAGAGAGCCCAGGCCAGCTCAGAAGTAGCACAAGGTTCCAGGTGGCTCAGGGAGTCTAGCTCTCATCACTCAAATCCTTGCTGCACAACCGCAGGGTGGCACCCAACACGCTGTCTTTGTCACGTTATTTCTCTTCATTGTAGAGGACATACTATGTGGTAGATATTTCTAACTACCCACCACTATCTATTTTCTTCCTCCTAACAGAACCCTCTAGGTTTCGGCTGAATACATGGCCACCCCACTAGAGGTGATATTTCCTGGACTCCATTACAACCAGTTGCGTTATTCTCCTATCATCAAGTTCTGGCCACTGAGCAGTGGCTGGAAGCAACACGTGCAATCCTACTCTGACCTTTCTTCTTCCTCCTCCCCAGCCCCTGAATCACTGGTGTGGTGATGGGCCAGGCTTCTTGATGCGCACGGAAGACATCCTAATGGATGACAGAGAAAAATCTTGGGTGACCCCACGGTGCAGGATACCCATTTCCTTGGCTGCCTACCATCTTAAATTGTTTTAGGAAGGAAAAAAATCATTCCCACAAACACCTTTTCTTTTTTTTAATTAAATATTTTTTTCTATTTATTTTTAGATGGAGGGGAAGGGAGAAAGAGAGGGAGAAAAGCATCAATGTGTGGTTGCCTCCCGCGTGCCCCCTACTGGGAACCTGGCACGCAACCCAGGAGTGTGCCCTGACTGGGATCAAACCAGCGACCCTTTGGTTCACAGGCCGGCATTCAATCCACTGAGCCACACCAGCTGGTCCACAAACACCTTTTAAAGTCATTGTTATTTCAACTTCTGTTAAAGCAGCCAAACCAATATCCTCAATAGAACTGGCCACTACCACTAAAAGACACTGGTCCTATTCCTGGAGCCCCCTCCTAGACAGTGACAAATATGCACATCCCCACTCACAGTGAACTGTGCGGGGCAGGGAGCCCTGATCACTGACCGAGCTGAATATCGCTCTTACATATGATATAAATGAGACATGGTTGTGGTAACCTGTGTTCTTTTTGAGTTTTATTTTTTGTTTTACCTTAATTCCTGCACTTATGATGATGGCTTGGCTACAGGTAACAGGAAACATTGGCTAACGCAACGGGATTCATCAACATTCTCGCACAATGAGCCGCAGTATCAGGAAGAGCAGCTCCAGCATCAGTTCACTCGGCGACTCAATGGCATCGTCGCGGAGCTGGGACCTTTCCGTCTCTGGGCTCTCTGCCCTCTTCTTGTTTGTCTCATCCCTGTGATGGCTGCCCTCAAGGATCATAAGACTGTGGCCACACTCAGGGCCTCACACTCACACTTGGCAAGCTGCACATTTCTACTGGAAGCAAGGAAGCCTTTCCAGAAACCGTCCAGCGGACCTACCCGACCATCTACGGCCAGAGCTGTGTCACAGGCCCATTCCCAAACCAATCGCTGGCCCTGGGAATGGGCCACAGTGATGGGGTGCAACTAATTGGGACTCATCTCCTGGGGGAGGCCCACATCGAGAGGGCGAGGGTGGAACCCTGAACACAATCAGAGTTCTGTGAGGAGCAAGGGAGCAAGGGGAAGTCTGCGACAGCCCGCATGTGCAGAAGACTTGACAACACACACAATTACCCTAAAAATATTTCTCAAACCCAGCCCTCTGATGACAGTACCAGTACTTTTCAGGTCTAGCAATCAAAGCGCATACAGTCATATGTTTAAGAAACATCAGTGCTGGTTCGCTCAGACAGAATTCTGCAGTGACTAACACAGAGCAGCATCCGTCAGCCTACTGACGGTACCCATCCTACCAATGAGACCTTTGATTCCTGTTTTACATGTGTTTAAATATGCAGCATGAATTATTTACCAACTGTTTCTCTCCAAAAAGGATTTGAGGCAGGTAATTTGCAGATTTAGACTTTTTTTTAATCCTTGAAACGTTAACGTGTTTTCCCTTCATTTGTGAACTACATGTTCCTACCACTCTCTCCTTTGAGGTTTTTTCCCAGCGCAAGGTGGCTGAGCGCTTCTCAGCAGCACGCCAGACTGAAATAACTAATTCATCAAGCCAGGATTTTCACTTTCATGTACTCTTCAGTGATTTTTTTCTGACATTTTGGGAGAAGCCTGTGTTCCATCCAGCTTCGCTGCTTTGTTCTTTCTTTAGTTTTAGAAGTAGCTACACATAAAACTGGCATTCTTGTTTTAGAATGCCGAGAACAATTCACGTATCTCAAGAGCAAAAGAGAAGACCATGCAGTTGGCAGGGTTTACTCACTACAAAGCCACTTAAAAAATATGTCTGATTCTTTTTTCTTTGGCCAGCAAGCTGTATCAAAATGTCAAGGAAAGCGCAAGAGGATTAAACAGGCAGGGCTGTAAAGCTACAAATCCGAGTGGTGTACAATGAAGGCTCACATAGTAAAAGCAACAGTTTTAAAGACAAAAACAAAGTCCTTACAAGGGCCTGAGAGTCACAGCTGCACAATACCAATCATGCACACCTGAAAGTACAGGTTGCCAAGGTCACTTACGCCTTCTGAAAGTTGCATTTTCTATGCTAAAAATACCACACAGAAACGGGATTTTACTCTGGGTGGATACAGGAGCGCGAGCACTCCTGCCCGCCACGCATCAAGGCATCTCACCTGGTTTTTTGAGGCTGGGAGCACACTCACCCACGGAACTCTGACAAAAGCCTGCGCTCACTGCCAGCCCATTCCGTGACGAGATCGTGACAAAGCAGGGGGCACCAGGCTGTCTATGGACAGTAACCAATGCTGGTACCAGTGCGCAGGAACTCCATGCCCTTAAAATGTCTTTTATGAAACTGCTGGCTGGTTTGGTGGGAGGCTGGTAGCATGAGTGTCAGTAGAGGATGAGCCCTCCTGCCCAAGGAGGTAGGTGGTCCAACTGTGGGCAGCCACTGGGCAGGGGTACTGTGGGGGGCTGACTAGGAGACCTCCCTGTGCTGAGATCCAAGGAGTCTCTGATTCAGATACCAAAACAAGCTCGTAAAGCATTTTTCCTGCCTTTGCACTTGTGAAAAGACAGGCAGAACAAAGACAGCGCTAAGAGTGATGTGACATAGGAATCATAGACATTTAGCTTGGGAAGGAATCTGAATTGCTATCTAGCTCCAGCTCCCTTACAATAAAGTAGGGAATAACACTGTTATAAGATCCAAAACTTTGATTCAGCTTAGGTTAAAGCTGTAATGAAACACAAGTCTCCCAAAGTAGTAGTTCTTACCATACACAGTGGTGAAAAGAATGAAAGCTCTAAGATCAAGAACAAGACAAGGATACCCACTCTCAGCACTTTTACCCAACGCAGTCCTGGAAGCGCTAGCCAGAGCAACTAGGCAAGATAAAGAAATAAAAGGCATCCAAATCAGAATGGAAGAAGTAAAGGGTCTCTATTTTCGGATGACATGTTATATACAAGAAACCTTAAAGACTCCACTAAAAAACTATTAGAATAAACAAATTCAGTAAAGTTGCAAGACATAAAATCAATACACAAAAATCAATTGCATTTCTATACACATTCTAACAACAAACTTTCAGAAGGAGAAAATAATCCCATTTATAGTACCATCAAAAAGAATAAAATAGACCTGGCTGGTGTGGCCTAGTGGATGAGCACCGGTCTGTGAACCAAAAGTTCACAGGTTGGATTCCCAGTCAGGGCACATGCCTAGGTTGCGGGCCAGGTCCCTAGTAGGGGGAGCATGAGAGGCAACCACACATTGATGTTTTTCTCCCTCCCTTCCCCTCTGTCCAAAAATAAAATTAGGGGGGAAAAAAGAATTAAAATAGGGATAAATTTAGCTACAGTTGAAAGATCTATACCCTGAAAACTATATGACATCGATGAAAGAAATCAAAGAAGACACAAATAAATGGAAAAATGTTCTGTGCTTATGGTTTGGAAAAATTAATATAGATTAAATGTCCATACTACCCAAAGCAATCTACAGAATGTATCAAAATTCCAATGGCATTTTTCACTGTAATAGAAAAAAAAATCCTAAAATTTGTCTGGAACCACAGAAGACCCCGAATAGCCAAAGTACTCTTGAGAAAGAAGCAGCATTACACGTCCTGATTTCAAACTGTATTACAAAGCTCTAGTAATCCAAACACAACCTGGTATTGGCATAAAAACAGGCACACAGATCAATGGAGCAGAACAGAGAATCCAGGGAAAAACCATACATATGTGGTCAATTAACTTATGAAAAAGGAGCCAGAAACATACAATGGGTAAAGGACAGTCTCTTCATTAAACGGTGTTGGGAAAACCAGACAACCACATGCAAAAGAATGAAACTGGACCCTACCTTATTCTACACATAAAATGTGTATGAAAATGAATTAAAGACTTGAACGTAAAACCTAAAACCTTAAAATTCCTAGAAGAAAACTAGGGAGTAAGCTCCTTGACACTGGTCTGGGTCATGATTTTTTGGATTTGAAACCAAAAGCAAAAATAAACAAGTGGACTACATCAAAAAAGCTTCTGCACAGCAAAAGAAATAATCAACAAAATGAAAAGGCAACCTGTGAAATGGGAGAAAACATTTATCAGATAAGGGGCTGATATCCAAAGTATATAAAGAACTTATACTATTCAATAGCAAAAGAAAAAAAAATCCCCGAACACTGATTAAAAATGGGCAGAAGAGCTAAATAGACATTTCTTTTTTTCAAAGAAGACATAAAAGTGGCCAACAGATACATGTAAAGATTCTCAACATCAGTGATCACCAGGGAAATGCAAATCAAAACCACAGTGAGAGGCCTGGCCAGGTGGCCCAGTTGATTGGAACATCGTCCCATACACCAAAAGGTTGTGGGTTCAGTCCCCAGTCAGGGCCCATATGGGAGGCAACCGATTGATGTTCCTCTCTCTCCTCCCCTTCTTCTCTCTCTAAAAATCAACAAAAACATATCCTCAGGTGAGCATTAAAAAAGAATTAAAACCACAATGAGAAATCACCTCATATCTGTTATAATGGTTATCATAAAAAACAAACAAACAAACAAGCGGTAACAAGTGTGGGTGAAGATATGGAGAAAACGGAACACTTGTGCAACTCTTGGTGGGAATGTAAATTGGTGCAGCCACTATGGTAAAGGTATTGAGGTTCCTAAAAAAATTAAAAATAGAAATACCATATGGTCCAGCAAATCCACTTCTGGGTACATACCCAAAGGGAACAAAATTACTATCTCGAAGCAATGTCTGCACACCTGTTCACTGCAGCATTATCTGCGGTAATAATCACACCCCCTTTCTCACCCCCGTCCTTGACACCACTGTCTTAGAACCAAATTGGATTGTTTTTTAAAGGCAAAATAATCTGCTGTGTTCAGCCAATGAAATTTAGGAATTTATTTTACAGTAGTTTAACATTAGTACTAACTAACACTTGTCCATATGTAGCCTTCTGATAAAGATTAAACAAAATAATACATTTAAAACGCCTGAATCATAACAGACCAATCGTAGTTCTCTCCTTCCCATTCGAAGGTGCTCTGCCCCTGTGAAAACGCACCAGGAATGTCAGTCTGGTTGCTTCTGAGCGGCACGGTTCCAGCACGGGTTTAACGTCAACTGGGCTGGTCCTTTAAGTGCACTATCAGGCAACATTTGGGGAGAGCTCTGGTCATTTACCGCTTCACTTTTTATTTTAAACGACTTGACTGAGGTAGAATGTACATACTATAAAATTCACCAACTTCAAGTGTATAATGGTTTTTGGTAGATTTACAGAGCTGAGAAGCCATCACCACAATGCAGTTTGAGAACATACTCATTGCCCCAGAAAGATCCCTTGCGGCCTTCTACAGGCCATCCCCATTCCTAACCCCGTTCCAACTAATTACTAATTTATTTAATGTCCCTTTCCCCCCCAATTTTCTTATTTATTGATTTTAGAGAAAGAGGGAGAGGAAGGAATGGGGGGTGGGGAGAGGGAGAGAGAGAGAAAGAGATTGATTTGTTTTTCCACTTACTTATACATTCATTGGTTGCTTCTTGTATGTGACCTGACCAGGGATCAAACGTGCAGCCCTGGCATTTCGGGATGACGCTCCAACCATCTGAGCTACCCGGCCAGGGTTTGTGATAGCTTACATCTTTAAATCACTGTGATCTGGGTTATCATGCTTACGTTGAAACCTAACTTGAAACTGAGATAGGTAGAGATCCTGAAACAAAGACAGACATCTCGCTCTGGATAGTGGGCCCTTTCAAGTTTTTCAGAGTGGGTTATACTTACCAAATAAATTACTAGGGGTTCAAAAAAGAAAAAAACAGTCAAATAGTACTTAATGAGAAATGCGGGGGAAGAAACTGTTGACACAATTGATTTTGAGAATGCAAAGCACTGGGGGGGCGGTCATGATCCTTGTTTACACACCAGTTTCCACAGAGCTCAGCTAAGTGAACAAATACTAATTCTGTATAATCACCATAAAATTGAGTTCCCAATTGTGTTTCTGAGGATGTCCACTAAATAGGGTAAAGAGCTATCATGCAATATTTAGAGGTTGTTTTAATAGTTATTTTCCAAGCTCTGTTGTGTTATTAGTTGGGCACTATTTGCTGTCAACTGTTGCATGATTAGCTGGGCATTACAGAACATCGCAGTGGTAGGAATGTTTGTCGTGGGTGGTGTCCAGTAACAGTGCTATGAACTCTGTTGGTTATGGAAGACTGGCTCTGCCCACCGACCTGTGTTCACTAACTACAGACTGCCGGATCGCTGACTCCGTTGGGATGAAGATCTGTGCTTCCTCTTCTTTGTTTGTAAAATATTTTAATATTGATTTTAGGGAGAGAGAGGAAGGAAAAAGAGAGAGAGGGAGGAAGAGAGGGAGAAAAATTGATTTACTGTTCTACTTTTTTAGGCATTCATTGGTTGATTCTTGTATGTGCCCTGACCCAATGTCGAACCTGCAACCTTGGTGTTTCAGGATGATGCTCTAACCAGCTGAGCTACTTGGCCAGGGCTATGTTTCCTCTCCTTAAATTAGGAACATACCTAAAAGTCTTCTTTTGTAAGAAAAAGAAATCATTCTAACACATTAATTTTAAAACATAATGCAAAATCTTGTTCTTTCCAGAAGAATGTCTTTTATTTCCCATTGAGGTATAACTGACATACTGCATTATACTACTTCCAGATGCATAACAAATGACCTGCTATTTGTGTATATTTCAGTACGATCACCACAATAAACCTGGTTAACATCTGTCACCATACATAGTTACACAATTTGTTTTTCTTGTGATGAGAACTGTTAACATCTATTCTCTTAGTGGCTTTCAAATATGTATAACACAATATTATTAACAATAGTCACCACATTGTACATTACATCCCCATGACTTAATTATTTTGTAAGTGGAAGTTTGTACCTTTTGTCTCCCTTCACCCATTTCACCCACCCCCTGCCTGTGGCAACCACCAATCTGTTCTCTGTGTCTATAAATTTAGTTTTGTTTGTTCATTTGTTTAGACTCCACGTAAGTGAGCCAACAGGACTGTTTTCTATAATCTTTCTGGCAGGTGACAGAATTCTGGCCCTTCAGCGCTTTCCCATAATGGTCTTAGGATGGTCATTAAACAGTGCCCATGGCCTGCAAGGCCCCATTGTCAGTCCAGCCTCACCTCAAGCTCCCGCCTATAAACCCCCTCTGCCCGCCTGCCCCCCGCCCCCCCAGCCATCTCTCAGACCCACGACAGAGCCTTGCTCCCGGGGGACTTGGGGCCTGTGTCCATGCATGTCCTCTGACAATCCAGTTAGGAGGTGGGTCCGTGGGGCAGGCACCAACTCCCACAAGAAAGACGCTGGGATGAAGAAAATTATGCCTCTTTGAGTCTGCTTGAAACGGGGCGTCGGGGGAGGGGGAGCAGGAGCAGGCTGGCGCCAGGACCCCAGGCTCATTAATATTGAGCTGCAACAGCCTTCTTGGGAGGACTCTGGTGGCCAAGGCAGGCAGGTAGGTTTGACGTCAAGGCTGAAATGCTCAGGAGAGCAGAGTTTGGTAGTTTTAAACATGTTCACAAGCTCTCTGTCACCTCCCCATCAAGAGGGGGTTCTGGGTCTCCCGAGCAGGCTTTGGGACTATCTTGATGAGTAGAATGGGGCAGAAATGATGCTGCGTGACCTCCAAGGCCAGTCAAAAATTTCCAAGCAGATTCACCTGGCTTGTTCTCTCTTGGGCTACTTGCTTTGGAGCCCTGAAGCTACCATGCTGGAGAAACCAGGTCAGGGGCCACCCGAGATGGGTGCCCAAGCAGCCCCAAATGTCCAAGGCTTCCCAGCCTGGGCATCAGACACTCAGTGAGGGAACATTCGGACAATTTTAGACCATCCACTGCCTGGATAACTGAGATCTGAGCAAGAAACACCAGCTGGGCCCACTCCACCTCCAGACCATGAAGACAACAGCACATGATGGTTGTCTTAAGCCACCAACTTGGGGATGATTTATGCAGCAGTAGTGAGTTTCATGATGCTAGGAACTTTGCCAGTCTTGCTCCTTCTCTTGTATCCCCAGTGCCTGGCCCAGAGCAGGTGCTCAATCAATATTTGCTGAATGAGTGCGTGCATGGATGAATGGATGGATGGATGGATGGATGGATGGATGGATGGATGGATGGATGGATGGATGAGCAGAGAAGAGGCTCACTGCAGCCATCTCCTCTGCCTTCCCCCAGCTAGCACGCTACCTCTCCTCTAACCCTCCCCGCTTCCCACCTTGCTAACACCTGATTGGTCCTTGATCTCTGCTCAAAGATCACTTTCTCAGGGAAGCTGCCCTTGAACTCCGTCTAGATCAGCTTCCTGTCTGACACTCTCAAGTCACCCTGTATTTCTCCTCCATGACACTTCCCAGGGCTATCATTACACAATCAAATAACCCCGCTGAAATTCCTGGCTGGCTGTCTCCTGCCATTTATCATAAGCCACCTGACGGCGGTGATGGTGTTGATCTGTTCACAAGCCTGTCTCCAATGCTAGACAACGCCTGGCACCGAGCTGGCTGACCACGTCAGAACATTTCTGAAGACCAGCAACATACAGTTCAGCTCTTTTACTCACAACAATTCTGACACCAAATGTGTGTGTTTCTTTTTTCTGACACCAACCAATTCTCCAACTCTCTGGACACCAGCTGGGTGTCCTACAATTCAATTCAATTCTGACACTGACCATCCCAAGTCAGCATCAGACTCCACAGGTTTAAGTGCTCAGTCCCAAAGACTCCCCACATCAGATGCCGGTTGCAAGTAACAGGTCCTCAGATTACCCTCTTCTGTCAACTTGGCTACAAAGTCTGGGGGTGGGGAGGCAGTTTCCAATAACCCCCACCCCTTTCAGGTTCAATGATTTGCTAGAACAGCTCACAAAGCTCTAGAAGAAGCTTTACTCATTGTTGCTGTAGATTTATTATAAAGGACACAACTCGGGAACTGCCAAATGAAAGAAATGCACAGGGAATGTCGTGGGGCAAGGGCAGGTCTTCCAGGTTCTCTCGGGCACACCACTCTCCTGGCACCTCAGTGTGTTCACAGTCCGGGAAGCTCTCTAAAACCTGCTGGTTAGAGCTTTTCTCAGAGGTTTCATCACGGAGGCATGATTGATTAAATCAGTGGTCATTGGCGCCTGAGCTCAGCTTCCAGCCTCTCTGCCTCCCTGGACGTCAGGGGAGGGGCTGAAAGTTCCAGCCCTCTAATTACGCCTGGGTCTTTCTGGCAACCAACCTCCATTCTAAAGCTGTTGTTCCTTATTAGCATAGAAAAGCCACTCCTCAGCACTCCGGAGAGTCCAAGGTTTTAGGAGCTGTGTGCCAGGAACCCCAGACAAAGACCTAGTATTAGTTCTATATGATGTCACGACAGCCAATTCCATGATCAGAAGGGGCTAATTCTTAGCATTCTCATTAATATAGAGCTAGAATCAGTCTTGCACTACGAGCCTACCCTCTACCAGACTTTCCAAACCTACTCACATCCTGGCTATCATCACCACACAGACCCCAGGAAACTCCATAGGGCGAGTGTCTTCTTTAGGTTTACACTACAGTCAGGGTAAAGCTAGAATCCGAAGCCAGCTCTTCTGACTTCCCAGTCCAAGGCTATTTCCATTACACTGTACTGTCTCCTGGATGTTTTTGTGGTAGACAGACAGGCATGTGCAGAGCAGGGGTGACGGACCAGGTACAGAAGGTCATCAGGGTGGAAAGGCCCAGGTGTCCAGCAATGGGGAAAACTGGGAAAACAAGGACTTTACCCCCAGGGTAACCTTTCCACCCCTAGCATATTGCTGGTCATGCCGTTTAGACCCTCTGACCTTACATATTGTTGGTCATGCAGTTCTGACACCCCCCCGCCCCCGGCATGTCACTAGTCATGTGGGAGATCCCCTCAGAGGAGCAAGGAGCAAGAGAATAGCCTCATATGACGCCTATGCCATTCCCGTAAACATGAAGCCCTAGCAGTGACATCCAGGCCTCAGTTGTGTTTCAGCTCCAGGCCCAGAAAAGGCAGCAAAACCAGACAAGTGATGCCATGACTGCCATCAGGACCAGCTGCACTGACTAACGACCCCTGCCCTGTGCCAACCAATCAGTTTAGACCATGACCCCGAAAGGCCACACCTGGAAAGCGGATGAATATTCTTTTGAGAGCCTCCCCTAAAATCCCCGTCCTTAAAAGCTCTTAGGATGGTGGACCCAATGCCCTCTCCCTCCCTCTCAGGAGCACGAATGAGCCTTTCTTGCTCCTCTTCTTCCCCTCAGGTGAGTTGCCTTTACCCTTCTCTCTCTTAAGCTCCAGGGGTCCCTTCTTTTGTCTCTGTAACTTGTTTCCTGAACCCATTTCTTCTATGGTTCACTACCTCTGTGACTTTCTAAAGAAACTTTTGCTTAACAGTTTGAGTCTTGATGCTGAATTCTTTCTCAGCCAAAACTCAAGTATCAAGGTTGCTGAACCGAGGTCCGGTCTAGCTCCATGGGTCTAACACCCGATGCTGTGTTTGCCACCAACATTATCACTGATGATAAGTGCTCTGGAACTATAATCCCTCCATCCAAACAACAAACAAACTGTGCAATGGAGAATATGCAAAAGGTGAAGCTTCTTCATTTAACAAGTAATATTTAATGTCTGTGTCTAACAAGAGTTCATGGCACTATTTTAGGTGCCACCCTAACAAATGCTTAAGGGATGAGTCCCTGAGCAAACATCTAATTCAGACTTTAATTTAATTCCTATTTATTGGGCAGACCCTGTGTCAATTCTCTGCAGAGGGTGTTCTTCCGTTTTCCTTTCTGTTAATGGTCACTCACAGGGTCTTTGAAGATTAAAGACAGAAGCTAACAGAAGGAATACCCCAGGTGATTGCAATAGCTCAGGACAACAGCTACCCCTGAACGAATGAGCTTTTGAAGACAATGCAATGACCTGGAAAAGAAAATGTGAAAATTTTAATGTGACTTCATGTAAAAAAGAAACAAAGAGGATGCAGAACTATGTGCTGCAAAACTCTACATTTAAAAAAATGTATATATGTATATGCTTGAAAAACTAGAATGGAAAGAAATACAAATTTTAAAATGACAGCATTTCTCGCCCTTCAGATTGGCAAAAAATAAGATCACTCATTCCTAGTGAATGCCAGTCTGAATGGGGATGAATTCTTTCACACACTGCTGCTGAGAGGGTTGTAGTTCTTCTAGCTGGCCTGATATTCAAATTGATATGAGACAGGTTAACAGGAGACTATAACCAAATTTAATTATGTTTGTACATACGAGGGTTCTGTGAGAATAGGGGACCCTAGGACAACTCAGGCGGTTGAGGCTTATTTGCCATCTCGAACCAAGGAGAAGTGGCGGGGAGGGGATGGTGGGGGGTGGGTGGGGGGGTTCTAATAGTGGCTTGTACCTCAAAGGGAAGGTGGGCAATTCACAGGTAGATGAGAAGGAGCAAACATTTGGTGAGCAAATTCTTGCTGGGCCACCCAGAAACAACGGGACGCGGGACGCGGGACACGGAGGGGAGTCTACAGACAGACTTTGCCAGGGTCCTCCCGTTGGCCACACTTAGTGTACATTTTGCTACGGCGAAAGGCAGTCCCCTTCCTTTAGGCAGGTTTTTCTATCTGAATTCCTACAGGCAGGTAAAGGGGAGGGAAAAGGCTCTTCTTAAGTCTGTTGGACTTTGTCTTTAGTTGGAAATAATCTGCATGCTAGGGCGACACATCCTGGGGAGACTCCTTCTGAACTCCTATAATTTCTTCAAAGTAACCAACTTAAAATAATCAAATCCCCAAAAAGGTATATTTAGGGGGTGGCCAACTGCTCCCCGTTAGGGTTAACTGGAATAGAATTCATGAAGAAGCGGTGGTCTTGCTAAAACAATGAACACACAAGGATTCCCATTCTGGGGTGCCCTTAAAGTTTGTTCACTCACATGCGCAAAACAGAAATAGAAGTAATTATAAAAATTTGAAAACAACTGATATGTTCACCTGTAGGGAAGTGGTTGAAAAATTAAACTTTGACCATACAATGGAACATGCTTCAGCCTTAAGAAAGAAATAGGTAGACTCAGGTGCACACGTGGACAAACCTCCAGGAAATACTGTCAAGTTAAAAACCATACGAGATCTGTCCAGAAAGTATCCAGCCATGAATATGAAAAATAGAGACATTTATTGAAGAAGATACAAGGTACAAGAAATATTGTACACAGGACAATGGCACCTCAGTCCCCTTCAAAGTAGGCACCTTGAGACCTCATACAGTTCTCCCAATCGCCATCATCTCCCAATCACCTGAATCTCATTGCAGTCTGAAATCTCTTCTCTTTCAAAGGTGATTTTAGTTTGGGGAAAAGCCAGAAGTCACAGGATGCCAAATCTGGGCTGTAGGGGGGTTGAGTCACCTTGGTGATTTGATGTTTTGCAAAAAAACTGCACAAAACGTGATGCATGAGTGGGCGCATTGTCATGATGAAGCTGCCAGTCACCAGTTGCCCACAGCTGGGACCTTCTAAATCATCTGAATAGTTTCCACGGAGGAATGTTCAAACTTAACGCAAAATCTGATGCATAGTCGTTGCCCTACTTGCTCACTCATTTTGAATGCAACAGCCACACAGTACACATGCTCACTCAACTGCGTGACTAGCAGAGTGAAGGCGTCATTGTTCACACATGCGCACTCCAGTCCACTCTCCTTGGCTGTCAGGTCACACTGATGTTGTGCAAACCGTTCTCCTCAGATTAACAATGGCTGGACTTTTCCCGGACAAACCTTGTATACTGTATCGCTTTTACAATCAGAAAAAAAAAACAAGCTGTAAAACTCATTTAAATTATTTTTAAATGATGTAGTTAAGTAAGAAGTCACCAGGCAGGTACACGATAAATTATAAAGAGACCAGGTGTTTTGACAGAGTACCTCCTTTCAAAAACTCAATGCAACCTGATGTGTGAGAAAGATAAAAGCAAAGTTTCCCGGGACGGGTCTCATGCCCCACCTACCCGCAGCACCCAGGGTTCCAGGAGTACCATCAGGCAAATGCATTGTTACAGACAGACTGAGGCTGCAGGGGCTGGGGGCAGGGGCTCTAAGTGCTGCATGGTCAGAGAGGGCTTCAGGGAAGAGGCAGAAACAGTGTTAAAGCTGAAAGGACAAGGAGGGTGTCAGCGGGCACGCATGACAAGAACAGGCATTTTGAGGAGGATGACCGATGTGCACCCTGGTACAGGCTTCCACAAAGCCCACCCTGCCCTGTACTGTGGACTGAGGGTAGGTTTAGGCAGTGAGTCATCAGTGACCAGGGTGGAGAATGGCTGGGGCCAGACTGGGTCCCCTCTAGGAGCAGGGAGTCACAGGCTCCTGAACACAGGTATGACAGAATGAAGGAGCTGTTGATGAAGCACACTCCTGCATGCCCATCACCCCCACCCTCATCCGCCCTCATGTTACAGCCCAGCACTGGCAGCAAGAAGACAGACAACCTTCTAGGCCTTGACATATGAGGGCCTGCAGCTCATCGTTACACCGCTGATGGGTTTTGCCAAGGCTGTGCCACATTTGGTCAGAATGGCAGGCCAGGCAGGCTGTGGACCTTCCCATAGTGCTACTGTAGAAGTAGCCCACGTCCTAACGCCAACGACTCTGGGGTCGCCAAGTCACAGTTCATGGTACAGCCCTAGGACTGACACCAAGGCCTTTCATTTCACTACTTAGCAGCTGTGGCACCTCTGAGCGGCAGCTTCCGCACCTGTAAATAATGATTCAATTATTCATACAAGAACTATTTACTGAGCATCTGTTACATGCCAAGTACAGTCATAGAGAAGCTGGGCATCAGTAGTGACCAAATCATTCCAAAACTCCTACCCTCATGGAACTTATATTATAGTTGAATGCGAATAACCCACTTCACGGAGCCATGGAAGGGATTACATGAGATATTTCCTGGAAAGCATTTAGGGTAGTAACAATTCTGCACCTAAGCACGATGTGTGTGGGTAGCCCCCCGCCCCCGCCCCGCCCATACACATACAACCAAGCAATTCTCTGACACCATCTGGGTGTCCTACCATTCAACTCAATTATGACACTATGTACCTGGTGACAGCATCAGATCTCACAGGTTACGTGCTCAGCCCCACAAGACTGCCCCCTTGCTACAAACCCAGGTTGTCCCTTGTACTTCTGACCAACGAGCTATAGACTGGAGGTTCCACTAATCCCTCCTTGGGTTTGATTCATTTGCTAGGGTGGCTCACAGAACGCAAAGCAACATTTTACTTACTAGATTACCGGTATATTATAAAAGGCTATAACTCAGGGATAGCCAGATGGAAGAGATACATAGGGCAAGGTATATGCGAAAGGTCACACAGTTTTCACGCCTTCTCCAGGTGTGACAGTCTCCCTGAATCTCCACATGTTCACCGACCTCCAGCCCCTCTCTCCACCCCAGAGGACTGAAAGTTCCAACCCTTTGATCACAAGGTTGGTTCTCCTAGCAACCAGCCCCCATCCTTAGGTTATCAGAGGCTTTGCCAAAAGTCAACTCATTAACATGAAAGACACCATTATTGTTCCCATTACAGGAAATTCCTAGAGTTTTAGAAGCTCTATGCCAGAAATGGGGGTAAAGGACAAATATGTACTTCTTACAACACATCGCAATATCGAGGCAGTAACAACCCTCCTCATTTTATTGCGATGCATCCCCTACAGCCCTCAGTACCAAGAGGGCGCCCTGTAAACACCACAGGGCTGGTCTGAGTTACCTTGAAACAACGTGCCCTGCGATCAGCACTGGCCTCGCTTACACTAGCTTGGAGGGTCCTCTCTTGGCACCCCAGTCCCACCCCTAGCACTGTCAATCCCACCCTGATAAACAGGGCCGGGCGCAGAGAACGAAGGAGACCGGCCTTGGGGCCACCCGTCCCAGTAAATGCTGCTCAGAAGCCCGCCAAGCTCTGGCTCAGCCCTCAAGTCCTCAGGGAGCCAGGGCAAAACTGCAGGCTGGCGAGAGGCCCTCCCTTCTCAGGCAGCCCTTGACAGGCGGGGAGCCCCTGAGGGACTACCTGGCAGCACACAGGGGGCCTCAGGGATGTGACTTGGCTCTTCCAACCAGGCTGGCCCAGGGCAGGGCAAGCCCTTACTTGGTGGATTTCCGCGTTAAATGTTCATTTCAATGTGCTCGCAGAGCGGGTAATGGGCACAGGCAGCCCATGTTCTGAGCCGAGTGGTCGGAACTGTTGGTATGAGCTACACAAAAAAGATACATTGTAAGCCAACTTTAGAAGGCTGTCCTTGGGATTCCAAGAAAGCACTCCATCAAAAATCTGGCTGGCACATATCTTGGTGTGTGATGACAGCGTCAGCTTTCCCCACCAGCTACGTGCTAGGGTTCGGATTCCGGCCTCTATTTTTATAGCCTGAGTAATGCCTGGGCAAAGCACCAGATGAGAATTGAAGACAGAGGGACAAGGCAAGAGAGGTGATAGCACAGGATATGGTGCCCATATCCTCCTCGGCCTCCAACGGCAAACCCTGTGGAGCGGTGTCTGGGACGGCAGCCAAGCCCTCCTCACGTGGTGGCCAACTTCCCCTGCAGCCTCATCCCCGCTTACGTACAGCCCCAGGCCCTGAGCCCTTTTTGGCTGGTACCTTATCTGCCTTGTTCACCATGGTGTTAAATGAGAGAATGGCCACATCATACCAGCCAAGCTCCGGGACACTGGACTATTCGCTCTTCCCTGAAACCCCTCATGTCCCTTCTCATAGCCCAGTGTCCGTGCCCATTCCACTCTCTTGGTCCAGAGGCCTTCTTGATCTGGTTAACCCCTGCTCATCCTTAAACTTGGCTCAATGCCACCTCGCTCTGGAAGAGCTCGCTGACCCCAAGGCTGGGTGAGGTCCTCCAACGCTGGGCAACTGCAGCACTCCCACAACACTCATCAACACCACGGGCTCCTGTCAGCTTCTCTGCTTGCCTCCCCCAGGGCTGGGTGGACAGGAGCTGAGTAAGCAGTGAGTGCTGAGCGGGCGTGTGTGGGAAGAAAGGGAGGGAGGAGAGAAGGGCGC
This sequence comes from Mormoops blainvillei, assembly GCA_004026545.1. Classification (NCBI taxonomy): domain Eukaryota; kingdom Metazoa; phylum Chordata; class Mammalia; order Chiroptera; family Mormoopidae; genus Mormoops; species Mormoops blainvillei. The sequence continues at coordinate 241,342 of PVJD01001544.1, read as the reverse complement.
GGAGAAGGATGCTGTCACAGACCCCTCCAACAAACTGAACAAGAACCAAGCGTTAAAGCCCAATAGATCAATGGAGCACTCATTAATGTTTACTGAGAAAAAACAGCAGGAAGTGGTTGGGAATATATTTCTCAATGAATCTGAGGCGGAAGCAGAGGACGCTCTTGGCTGTGTCCTCTCTGCTGTGCCCCTCCAGATGTGGGCGGGGGTTGGGGCCCAGCAGCAGGGGAACCTGTGGAAGGCTGGGTGAGTGGGGGCACTCGCCAGGTTCATGAGCAAGGGGCTCTCCCAGTCTTGGGGTCTTGTAGGCTCCGCTGGCTTTGGCAGGGGCTCAAGGCCATTTTTTCTGGGGTAAACTCCAACTGCTGAGAGATCAACTAGAACTCATTCCTACAAAGCTGCTAAGAACAGCCCTGACAGGTGTGGCTCAGTTGGTTTGGCATTATCCCACAAAGTGAAAGGTCACCGGTTCGATTCCTGGTCAGAGCAATTGCCTGGGTAGTGGGCCTGGTCACAGCGCATGCAAGAGGCAACAGATCGATGTTTCTCTCTCTCTCTTTCTCCCTCCCTTCCCCTCACTCTAAAAATAAATAAAACCTTTAAAAACAACAAAGGAAGAAAGGAAGAAAGAAAAGAATGAAAGAAAACAAAGCTGTTAAGAACATGCACTGGGTCAAGAAACGGGAATAATGAGGACCTTCCACTGTCCTGCCGGGCCAGCTCCCACAAGTGGGAACGGAAGCAGAAACTGAAGACAAATAATCTGGGAATAAAGACTGTTTTTGGCTGGAGCCTCCTTAGCACAGCGTTTCTTCTAAGACAGACACCCCCAGTTGCTTGTCAGTATTCATTCCTTCTTCCTGGCTAAGAGAATCCTGATTTGGGGGTGGGGAGGAGAACAGTGTGACAGAGTTGCCAGCTAATCATGAAACCCACATCCTCTTCCTCTTGGGCACAGGGATGGACCACCTTTCACAACCTCCCTTGCAGGAGGTGTGACCATGTGACTGAGCCCTTGGCTAAGGGAGTGTCAGTAGAAGCAATTCACCACCTCCAAGCCTTGTCCATAAACTCTTCCCCACACTACCCCAAGCTCCTTCCTCTGGTGTTGTTTAAAGTACGGTAGCCTTAAGCGCCTGGGCCCCTGATCAGCCTTGGAAGGAGACCCTCCACTGATCAGGAACAGCCATGTTGGACTTTGCATGCGCAGAAAATAAATGTCTAGCCTATTTGAACCACGAAACATATTTGGTCTGTTTTTCAGCAGAGAGCCTACAGGACTGTTCCATGCAGCAATGTGCCCAGCTAAACACTCAAATGGCCCTTTTAATTGGGAATGGTCATGTGACAGTTCTGGCCATGAAATGTCAGGGGAAGTCTGCTGGGCATTCTGAGGAAAATGTCTGTTTTCCTGATAAAAGGTACCAATGTGGCTGGAGCCTCCTTCCCGTAGCAGCCACTGTGCCATCCTGAAGGAAAGGCCAAGGAAAGAAGTGTCAGTCCGGGCAGACATCTGCTGTTGACACTAATGCCAGCAACCACTTGCCCTCAGACATCTTGTTACATGAGAAAAATAAACCATTATTTGCTTAAGCCACTAAGGTAGGGCTTTCTGCTACTTTGAGTCAAACATAATCTTGTTTTGTAGCCACTCATTTATTCACTCACCCAACGTTTATTAAGGCCTATTTCATGCCAGTCCTTGGGTTAAGGACTGAAGATTTAGAGATGAGCTGGGGTGGCCCCTGCCCTCCAGGAGCTCCCGGGAGCAAGGGAGACAGGCCCATGAGCGGACAACCCTAAAGTAGTGGTAACTGGATACTGTGATGACGCACGGTGTCCCAGGGGAGTGTGAGCACTGGGTGGTGGGTGGGCAGAGGCAAGGAGCTCCCAGCTCCCTTTCTGGCACTCTGCACACAAAGCAAACACTCCTCGAGCTAAAAAAGCCAGTCAAAAGAATGTGCTATGTTCAGCCGAGCCAACTGCAATTACTCACTGTGCGTCAAGTTGTTAAACACCATTAATTAATGCAACTGTTTCAAGATAATCAGCAGTCATTAGAGTAAGATGCACAAGAGGAGAGGATAAAAAATTCATACACCGTTAACTCAGAAACCCCGGCAATTACATGAACCAAGGATGAGGTAGCCTTGCTCAGGTCTTCTTGCCTGCTGACATTAACTATCTCCTAAAATATCATTTCTTTCTCAGGGAAAACACCAATTTTTCACCTTGAAGACAGAGCAAAAAACAAAACAAAACAAACCCCCCCCCCCCAAAACAAACAACTGTCCATGCCATGACCGTTAACCATAAATGTCCAAGCTTTGATTGTTCAGGTCTGTGTTTCCATTAGGAACTGTGATGGAGACAGACAAATTGGCGACAAAAGATGACCCATCTGGGAAATCAAGAGGCAGCCAAGACCAAAGAAGTCAGAGCACCTGGGGAACCATTTGGGAACTAGAGAAAATGTTTTCTTCCTTTTAATTCAATTCTGCTTACATAACAAATAAACGATTTAAAAAAAATTAATAGCATTACTTGCCATTTATTTTCCAAGTGTGGGGCAAGTATTTAAAAAAAAAAAAGGACAAAGCCTCACTGACTTCAAACCCCAGTAGCTTCAGCATGACTAAAAATGAGCAGGTTCCCCATTAAGAGAGCTGATGATCAGGTTTCCAGTCTGACTGCCAACCTATTAGCCCGAAGTACTCCAGTGGAGAGCAGGCGGTGCGCTGATCGTGCTCCCGGGCAGAGACGCGCTCCGGTTCCCGAGGCGGCAATCACAGGCCGTCTCTCCAGCCCTCAGCGCATCAGCGGAGGCCCTGAGCCAGCGGCGATGGCAGGGGCTAGGTGGGCAGGCTGCCAGGCAGGAGTTTCTTTGTAGGACACATGGAGCATGTGAGGACGAGGTCGGAGGAGGAAGGACCTCCCTTTCCAGGACCAGTATATTACACCCGAGCCTGTCAACAGTTTCCCAGAGACCTTCAGATCGAGGAGGTTCTGGCGATGGCAGACGCTGGAAGGATGGTTGTCTGGCCCTCTGCCTCGGGTTCCCTACCTGCGCCTGCCGAGCAGCTACAGCACTCCTCGCTCAGAGAACTGGGTCTCTGATGGTCTCATGGGCTTCTGGGGCTGCGGAAGGGCCAAGCCCAAAACTGGTCAGGACAGCATTCTGTCGACCGGGACCAAGAAGAACAGGGCTGGCAAACGGCACAGTGAGTCTGTGGTCTCACAGCACGCTGCCCACTAATGACCGTAGGCCAAGACTGGTAGTTAAAACGTTATCCACCTGCATGTGTCAGACACGTACCAATCAAATAAATGCCTGCCTTAAATAGCTGGCAAGGCCACATCATACCAGTGTGGACCAGTTAAAGACCATCGCTCCTCACCCTATGATGGCCAACCCTTTGTAGGCCATGCCCTAGCATCTAACGGCCATGGTAGGTGGCCATGAGCCAGGTGAGTGCCTGGGAGATGTCTGCCCTACCATTCCTATCCTTTGCTATGAACTTACGTATAATGTCCTCTGTTCCAAGAGAACAGAGACTGTGTGTCTTATGCATTCTCCTGTATTCATTATATCAGTGCCGTTGGTTGCACCAACGATGTATTTTTATGGAACAAATAGTAATAACAGTACGTACCAAGTGCAAGGCACTGCTCTAAATCCTTGTCACATACAATTTCATTTCAGCTCCACAGGAATGCCGTGGGGTAGGTATTATCATCATCATCCCAACTTTACAAATGAGGACACCGCGGGTCAGAGAGGTTAAGTAACCTGCCCGAGGGTACAAGACTAGTAATGGCAGACCCGGAATTCAAAGCCAGTCTAGCTTCAGAGTCTACACTCTTAACTACTGCAATGTGCTGAATATACAACCGAAGTCAGGTGCTCCAGTATTAGGAAGTCACCTACAGAGAACATCTGACAGCCACAAGCCTGGAGAAATCCTCCCAGGAGGTTTCTGGGGATGCTAAGCATACACTGTTTCTGTTTGTTTGACTTTTAATAAAAACTGATAAAAAATGATACTTAAGCAGGAGACCATCTATAACTTTTAAATAACTATATAACCACATTTGGTTTTCAAGCAACCGTAGCAGGACTATCTAGGTTTACATAGTATTCTCTGCTCGCAATACATGTGAGCTTTTTAAACACCCTGTGGTCCTATTCCCCCATCTCTGAGAAGGTCCCAGGCTTGCTGGAAGGAGTGAACAAGATCACAGGCATGGTTGCCTTTTTATATGATAAGGTATTGTATAAACATAATGTATGACCATAATAATTAGTATATTTCATTACAATGACAGGTCAAAATTTCTATACTCATCAATCTATACTTGTCAAAATTCTATACATGTCTATACTTCTATAAAAGTTCCTATTTATCTCTCCGCATTTTAGCAACCGTGTTTAAAGCTTAACATTTCTGCAAGACATTATTATCCCTTCATCATTATCTCTGAGCTCCCATATATTTCTACTGTAACTTTAATAACTTTTCTCTGCCTTAATCCAACTGCTCTGTTCGTTTCAGAAGCATAAAGAGTTAATGAAGCCGTGAATGTTCTAGTCTAACTTTAGATTCTCCTATATTAGCAGATGACAAAATTAGCATGCAAGAGCTTCATTTAATTTTATAATTAAAATGCTCAAAATGATATTGCTGTAGCTCTGAAGGCATGAAGTTTGGGGCTGGATCCAAGAAAGAAGTAGGTCTCAGAAAGTCAGCTGGCCCTAGTAGGTGTGGCCCAGGGGACCGAGTGTTGGCCTGTGGACCAAAGGGTCACTGGTTTGATTCCTGGTCAGGGTGACCGATGGTTCTCTCACACATCAATGTTTTTCTCTCTCTCTTTCTCCTTCCCTTCCCCTATCTCTAAAAATAAATAAATAAAATCTTTAAAAAAAAAGTCAGCTGTGGTTCTGTTGTTTAGAAAGACAGGTCTCCATATAATTGAGGGGGAGAACAAACAGTATTTGAACTGTTCATAAATTTGATAGAAACGATACCTCTAACCACACTACACAGGAGTGCAGACTAGGGGAGGGTTGGGGGTGTGAAAAGTAGGTGCCATCATTTTTCAGCTCAGCCTCATTTTTAAACCTCTGGTTTCTAGGCTATTGACTATAGCTCTCTCTAAGGACGTTGCTCAGACACACAGGCACAGAGAGTGGGAAGCAGATGACAAAGGGATGCCTGGTAACACAAAAACACGCGTGTATAAGTTGGGGAAGTGACTGTGAAAACAAACAGAATTTTCAAGTTCCTGCAATTGCTACCAGTAGATGTTTGAGTTGCCCAAACCCTCCCTTACCCCCGAGTACCAGCGTGGAGGCGGCTCCACTGATGTGTTAAGTGCAGGTGCACAGGGCTGGGGGAGAAGGACAAAGAGAGGGAGGGAGGGACAGAGGGATGCACGGATGACCCAGCCAAGAGGACACAGGTGCAGGTGGCCTCTGGGCTGCAGGAGCTACTCCACAAGGCTCCTTTGAGTTCTTTTCTCGATGCCTTTTTACTCATTAACTTCCTCCACGCTCTGGAAAGAAGCTGGCTGACCTGTTCATTTCCACGAGCCAGGGGTTTCTCCAAGGAAGGCCCCAGCATTCGGGGCAGCCTGCTGGTCCTGGGGGTCGGAGGCCAGCAGGCCGGAGTCTGTGGTTCAGCTAAGCCACCCTTGCTCACCTGTCTTTTGGACTCGGAGAAGACCCTGCAATTCATTCCTGGTCCACAGGTGCCTTCTAAGAGCTGCCTTACAGTATCTCCAGTCCCGAACCCATCTGGAAGGCTGCCCAGCAGATTCAAGAAGGGGCCCTGGGAGGCTGCTTCTGTCAAAATGTCCACAAGCCTAGCAGAAGGCAGCCGGGGCCTCTTCCTAACACCCTGAGCGCAGGTGCACGGGTCCTCCTGGCTCCCTCTGCCTTGGCCACTCCCTGGACTCTCCCCTCAGCATCTTAGGTATAAGGTGGCTCCCCTGGACCAATGTCGCTCAAGCTATCATACCCAAAGAGGCACAACCCTCACTGAAAAATTGAAAATGGCTCAGTGTTCTCCCACCTTGCTAAGCTCAAAGACTTGCTAGAAACCAAAAGGGTAGGCCCAGCAAACCTTATTTTAGGTGACTGCAGGGCTACTTTTCCTATCTCAGTGATTTTGCTCTTAAGGAAACCCCTACACCAGCACACGGGCACACGTCTTAATCCACCAACCAAGAACCTTGTTCCAGGGTTGCAGTCTTCCCTTCTGAATTTTTAGGACCCTGCATATTCTCCCGTCTTTTGCCCACCCACCTCCAGAGAGCAGAGTCAGTCTCAGTCCCTCCCCTCCCTTTCTCACTCACAAGCTGCAGGCATTAATTAAACCTCTTCTAGAAAACAGATTCTCACCAGCTTCAGGGATTCTGGGTAAGAGCCAGACCCGGAGGCTGAGACAGTCTGGGTAAGAAAGATAAGCCCATGACGGCCGTGAAACTGTGGGCAGTGCAGGTTCCTGCGTCCAAGTGACATTCTGAATTCCAGCTCTTCTGGACTCCTGAAAAAATGGAGCACAAGGTGCTCCCACCCCCTCCACCTCCAGCTGCATTCTCCAGGGCTGATCTTTGACGGGGCAGAAGACTGGACTTGGCTCCACCTGCCAGTGGCTCATGGCCACCTCTGACAGAAACACCACCCCAAAACGCCTGCCTCCTCCCCCCAACAGAGCTGCAAACCATATTGCCAGAAGTGTGCAAGAAGGGGCACTCCTGGCTCTGCGTGGGAAGTAGTTATTCGGGGTGGGCAGCAGCCACCGGAGTGAGGGTGGCGCAACCCGGAGCAGCTGGTGGGATCCACAAGAGTAACAGGTCGCCAGGTGCTTCCTCTTTCAAGGGCAAGGATGAGGGATGCAGAGGGAGGTTGTGGCCACAGCTCAGGGCCCAGTCGGTTAAGCTGTGCGGGACTCACCTCTCAGCAAACAGCCTTGGCGCCCCAAAGGGCCCATCACACTTTCATCTGAATTCTGGAATAAGGACAACTAATTTCCTTCCTGGAAATTCTGGAGGCCCCATTGAGGTTAGAGACCCAGCTGTCAGAGCCTCAGCTGTAAGTTGAGCTCTCTGCCCCAAATACACACAGAAATGAGTTTGTCTCTAGTGAGATTATACATATTATCTGTGTGTTGTGCTGCACTATTTTCAAAACGTTGCCCTTAAATTAATCAAATTTTAAGTATATATACTTAATATACTCATATATATATCTATCTATACACACTTAAAATCTGATTAATATAAGGGCAACATTTTGAAAATAGAGCAGCATAATGGAAAAAAAACAAGGGTTATAGACTCAGACGTACTAGATTCAAGAGGAGGATCCATTTCTTTAGACAAACACTGAGTACCTACCACTTAGAGGGTGCCAGGCTGGGTGCTGAGGCCACAGAGAAAGTTTAACCCCGTCTCTGGCCAGTGGGGCATCCAAGAGTCCACAATTCATCACTGAGAGGAGCGGTGAGTGCTGAGGAGATGCCTATGGGAATTGGTGGACACTCAGAGGGAGTCTTCTGAGCCCCAGTGTGACCTGGAGCTAATTACTTATTAATTCACCATTCAAGGGTGAATGAGTATTGAGCTAATTACTATTCAAACCAATCAATAATAATAAAAAAAAGTTACTGATACTGCAATTTCATAAATGCTTAGAGAGCTCCAGAGGCCAGGTAGTTCATCCTGTCCCTGGTGCCCAAAAGCAGCCTCCCACGCATCAGTGAGGGTGGGCTGGCTAGAAGCCAATCCCTAAAAGAGATGTGCCCCCTACATGTCATTTCTCTGCAATAGGCAATTAATTTAATCCAAGCCTTAATGCAAGCCAGGAAAAGGGAGGGGGCAGATTCATGCCCTGGCTTTCAGGCTATAACCATGCATCTCCGCCTCTCTCCAGGGAACATGAGGCTTGTCGAACCATCTGCTTTAAACTCTCTTCCCACAGAAGTCCAGACTGGGCACCAACACCTCCGAGGAGGAGTTTTTGCCAAACCCCGTCTGCAGTCACGTCACGTTGCAAGGCTGGGCTGGGCACTGTCCGCTCCAGAGCGGAGTTCATCGAGGGCCTTCTTCAAAGAGCAACAAATGTCCCCAAGTTGGGAAGCCCTCTTGAGGCCCCCCTGGCCACCCACCTCACACCTCCCCCTTCGAACCGATCGGATTCCATACCTCTCTTGATTTCACTTTTTGAATGCTTACAAAGCATTCTTGCCTTCGCAGGAAGACCCTGGACCCCCAGGCGGTGGTAGCCTCGCCCCTTCGCTACAGCTTAACGCCGAGCTGAAGCGGGAAAAACATGGCTCCACATCCGCTTGCACCGCTAATCCTTTAACCATCCACAGGTACAACCTGAAAGACCCCTGCAGCCACAAAGAAAGCAACCTGCTCTAAGCAGATGCGATTTTGTGTGTGACAAAGCTGGCTTCTTTAAAGGACCGCGACATACTCAAGTTTATGGCAAAAGCAACGCCATGGGGTCTGAACCACGCAGTCCCAACCTGAGCTTCCAGGCAAGTCAGCCCGCGCACTGAGCGACCCCTCCACGGGGCGTCAGGACCGCCGCAGGCGCGGGGCGCAGGTGGCTGCCTAGAGGAGCCAGCCCCACCCCCAGAAAGGCCGCGGAGAAGTTGTCACCGCCTTCTTACCTGGAGACAAGCGGGTTCGGAACTGCCCGGAAAGAGGGACCCAGGGAGCTTGAGTTGGGGCCAGAATCCGGCAGCAAGATTACAGGGGCCGAACAGTAGAGGGTTGGAAGGGCGGGGATTCGGGGGGAGGCTGGCGAGGCCGGAGAGGCGCGGGACTGGAGCGGGGAAGCGGGAGGCAGTGAGGTGGACCAGGCGCCCGCCGGGAGGTAGGGGGCGAGTGCTTGGGGAGACAGCGGCAGAAGCGCAGGCAGGGTTACAGGGCGCCGGAACTTGGAGAGGGGGCGAGGGCTGGGGCAAAGGGCTCGCGGGGGTGGTTTGGGGAAGGGGCTGCCTTAGGGAGAGGGAGTGAGTCGGGCTAGTGTTTGGCGAGGGCGCAGGGATGGGGGAGGGGGCTTAGTCGCGGGGTTCGCACACGGCGGAAGCCCGTCCCAGCACCCCATCGATCTCCCACAGGAGACACTGCTGGCTCGTCCCGGCCCCGGCGCGTCCTCAGGACCCCCTCGGTCTCACAACCCCGGACCCCGGGACGCCCACCCGCGACGAGCCTCCACGCCGCTCACCCTCAACAGTGACCAGTCCAGGACCGGCCCGCGCCGCGCTTACCGCCCATGGTCCCGGCCCGGCTCCCGCTCCGTGGCTCTGCTGCTCTGTGCCGATTATGCGCTCGCCGCCTGCTCTGCTTGGCGCTAAGGAAAGTAGGGACCGCGCGCACAGACCGCCGGACAGCGCGACAGCCCACAGCGCCCCCTGCAGACTTTACCGCGCTCCGTGCTCGGCCCGCCCCACGCCAGGCGCCCTTGAGCTCCGCCCCGGAGGCGGTGAGGCGCTGCGGCCGGACCGGGAGTAGGGCGCAGAAGGGTCTGTGGAGAGGACCCTGACTCTTTGATGTCAAACACAGCCCCCAAAGACTGGCCAGTCTGCAAAGGTCCCTGTGGGCGAAAGATACGGAAACGGACGTCCGAGCGCGCAGGGACCGCAGCCACATTGCACGCAGGGCTTCTGCGCGCCTCACAACGCGGGATTTGGGATCAGGGATTACTCCCACGGACGCCTAGGCCGGGATTCACAAACCCGACCCCGGCCTGGGCCCCTAGTGTGGGTGCGTTTGGGCCGCGTGCGTGTCCTGGCACCGCCTTGATCACGGTGCTGGGCTGGGCGCGTATGTTTGGGGTCCGCCACCACTGGGTGATTGCTGCCGCGGGGACCCAATCTGCCACGATTCTCGCCACCATGTCCCCCATCCCCCCTTCACCTACTCCACGCTTCTCTTCCGGTGCCGACCACATCCGGCCCCGTGGAGACCTGGCTGCCACTCTCTTTCGGGATGGGCTGCAGGCTCCCTGGGGTGGTGGCCGGTCCCCAAAGTCTGCCTCCCTGCCCCGCAGGCTCCCCGGGGAGGTAGCCATCCCCAAAGCCTGCCTCCCTGCCCCGCGACTTCCTCGGAGGCTGCCAAAGATTGACACAGTATTTGACCTATTTATACAACTCTGGCATCCGAGAGTTGAGCTTCATTTGATACCGTATCTGTGGTTCATTTCTTTCAAATGTAGGCCTTAGGTGTCAGAAGTCTATAGTGACCCTTATGTGCCTTGTGTGGCCTTGAGCAAAACAGACACTAGTATTGCTAGTTTTTACCTGCCAGGCGCACTTTCTGGAGGAGCTAGTCATTTGGCCTCTAATTTCACTCCTGTGTTCGTGGCTCCCTAATCTGCGTTCTACACCCCCATATTTTACCCATATTTCTACCTACCCTCTGTTTTTCTGCTTTGAACTTCCCGTCTCAAATCAGCACTTCTTTTTACCAAATTCTACCTCTTCCCAGCTCCCAAACTCATCTACCCTGTGATCTTACCATTCTCCCAGCCACCTGGGAGGTCTTCCTCACCTGAAGGCTCAATGTCCAGTCAGTGTTTGCTTCCAAACCCAACAAGCCTGCCCTTCTCGCCTCATTCCTATGATGCTACGGTGTCCTCAGCTCCTTCCTGCCCTGACTGCTGACACAATCCCTCCCAGTGAACCATGTATCTCCCAGCACAAAGTCAATGTCCGCTTTAGCAGTACCCGAGCTTCCCCACGTGGCTCTCATCCAGACCTCCATACCCAACACTCCTTCCCTCGAAAGGCTCCTCCTGATGGTCCTCCCACTGATTCTAGGCTCCACCCCTTGCTGGAGCTGCCTCCCTCTGTCTTACAGCTGTTTGTTAGGGCACCTTCTGCTGTAAATGACAGACAACCTAACTCACACTTGCTTTAACAAAAAAGAATTGATTATGTATGTGAAGAGCCCAGGATTTAGTTCAAGGGACTAAAGACTTCAGGGACTCTCCCCCTCTCAGCTTTACTTCCTTCCATATGAACTACATTCCCAGGCCCCTTGTGAGACCCCAGCAGATCCAGGTTCACAACCTGACAGCAACAAGTCCAGCAGAAAAACAGCTTCTCTTTGCCAACCATCCCAACAAGGTTTGGGCCTGATTCCCATCAGCAGGATTGAGTCACCTGTCTGTCCTGCTGTCCCAGCCACTGTGATCCCAGAGCGAGTGGTTCCCTCTCTCTGCTACCTTCTCTTCCCCCACAGGGATCATGTGGCTGCTCCTGTCACAGGGAGACTAAAAGTGACTCAAGGACATCATTTGGAACCATTTCCACACAAAGTGTGCCATACCACCACTTCACTTTGCTGTGCTGGCACAGGGCATCCCAGGACAGAGTTCTAAACAGGAAGCGGGGCATGGGTGCTCTCCACTTTCAACCTCCTGCTCAGCCTACCTGGGATGTCTGTCCTTGTACCATATCCCTCGCTAGATAGAGATCTGGCACAAAGGTGGCCTCAGGTTCCTCAGGGAACCTGGTATACTCTTCCTAGACTCATTCTCTCCAGTCTCTTTCCTCACTATCCCTATTCCCTGACAGCTTCTATGCTTCCTTCCATTCTGGAGAAGGTTGTCCCTTCCCTGCTCCCTGTGGACTTTGGGTTCTGAGTGGTACCCACCTGCACCCTCCCCTGCTCCTCAGGGCAATAACACCTGATGGCTGAGCCCTAATGGAGGGAGAAACTATAAGAAAAGAAAAAGAGTCCTGGCTGGCATGGCTCAGTGGATTGAGCGCCAGCCTGCGAACCAGAAGGTCTCCAGTTCGATTCCCAGTCAGGGCACATGCCTGGGTTGCGGCCTGGTCCTCAGTTGGGGATGTGTGAGAGGCAACCAATCAATGTATCTCTCACACATTCCTCGCTTCCCCTCTCTGAAAGTAAATAAAATCTTTTAAAAAAAATTTTTAAAAAGAAAAGAAAAGTTTCCCACAGGCAAAATATCTATGGGATGCATCTCAAGGCCATTATACCCCGTCAAGCCTCTTTCCTTGCGTGGTTGCTGAGGAGGTAGAACACAGTTAGTGGCCATCTGGCCAGCACCTGGGGAGGCTGTGAGAAGTTGTAGCTGATGCAAAGGAAAGCAGAGTCAAGAGACAGGCAGCTTTCTGTCATGCCTGAAATAAGGACCTGGGTTTTTCAAGTACGTGTCCAATAAACTGGTTTTCCCCAACCAAATTAGAATTGGTTTTTCTGTCACTTGCAAATAAGAGAGTCTTCTGTAGTCCAAGCCCATAGCTCAGTGTCTGGCACATTGGTTCCTGCATCATTACTTGTCTGATAGAGGAGCAAGCATGCCCATGGATGACTGTAAAACAGTAGAAACAAAAAAGTAGAGTGTCTTTGGCTCATACCCATGGTCTCCCCTTCTATTCCCAGGCTACTCCTTTGTCCTTTCCACATACACATCTTGGCCCCAGGGAAACTTTCAAAATTTATTGGAAGTGGAACCCACCCAATCTTATAAAAATAGTCCCAGGCTTACTCAAGTCATGCATATGCATTTTGCACAAGCAGTCCCTGCCTAGACAGAGAGCAGATAGGAACAGGGCCCATCTTCAATTCAGTTTGATCTGTTGAGCAAAAATTGAGCAAATGTTTACACAGCCTCCTTTGATGTGTACTGTAGACTTAGAGACACAATGGGCTTCTGTCCTCACCATTAAAGGGCCTTCACTGTGGAGGAAGACAAGAGTAGTCTAGGGCAGAGACGGAGGTGGCAGCAGTACTAGAGAGTCCTCTGGGGCAGGGGGCGGGGTGCTTTATTTAGACCAGCCTCTAAGTTCCAAAGTCTGTGCTGAGGGCAATCCTGCCTTACAATGGAATTATACATCTGCACAAAGCATTGCATTTGTGTCTACTACGGTATCTAGGTTACAAATATTATATTTTAAAATTCCATTTACCATGGATTTTGTTTCTCTGATTATAAAAGGAATGCCCATTCCTTGTAAAAACTTGGAAAAGTACACAAAAATAAAGGTGAAAATAAAAATTATCTATAATATATTTGTGTTGATTGATATAGTAAAGAATATCAAACTAAGATATAAAAAGGGGGGATGGTCCCATGCATGCTTCCATACCACCGCTGGCAACCCCAGGGTTAAAGGTTATTTCTTTGGCTCTTACAAAAATGCTGGACTCTCCCTAACATACGTATATGTTTAAAAACTGCGATCGGAGCCTCCCGGCTCCAGGGTGGTCTGCTCCCGATTATTCATGAATGCCTGATTCATTTTCTCGCTACCAACTGCAGTCCCTTCTCCCCCACCCCCCAGGCTTATAAGATTGTACCAGCCCCTTCCCCTCCTGAGAGCAACTGGGGGAGGGGGGCAAACACATTTTACCATTTTTCTGGGTGAAACTTCATTAGAAAGGCAAATTTGGGAAAACAGAACACAAAATAACCATGTTAAATAAAGAGAAGAGTTGGCTCGCGAACCTGACCTTGAAGAAAAAAAAATCACGAAGAACTAAAGTAATTTGCTGAGTCATAGGTCTAAATATTCATTTTTGTCCTCTAAACTCAGAGACCAACCAAAAGATGTTGCTAAGGAAAAAAAGAAACAAACACTAGATGAACTCACAAAAATCGCATCGAGAAATCGTAAAAGGACAAGAAGGATTTGGGCTATTTCATCGACAGCAGTGCCTGGCACATACTTTATAAAAATTGGATGAATGAGCCAAGAGTCCATCCCTCTTATTTTACAATTAGAAGCCAATCTGAAAGGAGACAAGAGAAGAGGGGAACGTGATGGAGCTTTCTGCAGCCTCGTGGCCTCTTGGGTGATAAAAACTGAATTCCGTGTTCATGAGAAAACTGGGAACCGGATTACATCCCAGGCTTCCAGTTATCACCCAAAACAGGAAAGATGGAAGATTGAAAACAGCCTTAAAATGCTGAAAGAAAGTCATTGCTGATGCAGAATTCTACGCCCAGAGGAAACCAGAAACAGAGGGTAATCTGCTTGTTCAAAATCCATCACAGTCACATAATGAGAGAACCAGAACTAAACATTTCAGGACCCTTTTCACTGAACTGCAGTATTGCCTTTACCCTGTGTGTGTGTGTGTGTGTGTGTGTGTGTGTTCGAACCCCTGAATGAAAAGAAAATAACACATCTCAGTATTCCAGAGAGGAGCTGAACAAAATTATCCCATAGTTAGTTTCAATGTTTTTGATGCTTGCCTTCCAAAGTCAGTTGGGGTCACCCATTTTCTCAGTATTAAGCATCCAGGTTACTTACATTTTTGAACCCTGGTTGAGCTGACTTGTGTCCTGAGGTCCTTGGCCCAAAGCCTAGGTCTTTCTGTTGAGCATCAGAGCAGAAGATTCAATTGCTTACTCAGTGATTCCACCTGAACCTCCTTCCACACACTCCATCACGTTAAAACGGAGTACTTTATCTGACATTCAGACCTGGTGTTTCCTATCCTAGGAAACGCCACGCTTACTGCCTTTCCTAGGCTGCAAACTAGGGACCTGGGAGACATCCCTCCCTCCCTCGTCCCTCATGTCTAGTCCTTTTGTCCAAGTCTTGTTAATCACATCCTCTTTCATATTTCCCTAATTTGCCCACTTCGGTTCTTCCCATCAGCACCATAGTCCAAACCACTGATCTACTGTTTATCACTGTACAGTAGTTTGCGTTTTCTAGATTTTAATATATATGAAACCAGAAAATATGCATGCTTTGTTCCTGGATTTTTTTCACGGACTTAGCATAATTATTTTAAGATTCATCCATGCTGATGGGTATATAAATAATCTGGGGTTTTTTTTTTGTTTGTTTGTTTGCTCAGTATTATTCCCTTGTAAAAATACACCACAATTTGTCTATCAGTTAATTGACATTTGGGTTGTTTCCAGTTTGGGCTATTACAAATAAAGCTGCTTTGAGTATTTGTGTACAAGTATTGACACTTGTACCAGTGGGAACATGCTTTTGTTGCTTTTAGGTAAATATCTGGGAATGGCGTGAGTGGGTCATATGGTAGGCATATGTTTAACTTTTTAAGAAATTGCCAAGCTGTTTTCCAGAGCCATACCATTTTACATTGTTTTCAGTAGCATGTAAGAACCCCTGTTGTTGCCCTGGCTGGTGTGGCTCAGTGGGTTGAGTGCCGGCCTGCTAAACCAAAGGGTCGCCGGTTTGATTCCCAGTCAAGGCACAAGCCTGGGTTGTGCGCCAGGCCCCCAGTTGGGGGTGAACAAGAGGCAACAATGCATTAATGTTTCTCTCCATCTCTTTCTCCCTCCCTTCTCCTCTCTCTAAAAATAAATAAATAAACTCTTTAAAAAAAGAGAGAGAGAGAATCCCTGTTGCTCCATATCCTTACCAACACTTAATATGTCAGTATTTTAAATTTCAGTCATTCTGATGAGTATGTAGTGGTATCTCACTGTGGTTTTAATTTACATTCACCACTGTTTAATGATGTTGAACATCTTTTCATGTGTTTATTTGTCATCTATATATCTTCCTTGGTGAAGTGTCCGTTCAAATCTTTTAACGATTTAATGGGGTTGTTGTTATTATATTTATTATTATTATTATTATCGAGTTGTGAGTGTTCTTTATATCTTAGTCAGATATACATTTCGCAAATATTTTCTTCCAGCTTATGGTTTGTATTTTTACTTTCACGACAATATATTTTAAAGATTTTATTTATTTATATTTTTTGGGGGGTGAGGGAGGGAGAAAGTGAGGGAGAGAGACATCGATGTGGGAGATACACAGATTGGTTGCCTCTCGCATGCCCCCAGTCAGGGACCTGGCCCGCAACCCAGGCATGTGCCCTGAGTGGGAATTGAACTGGTGACCCTTTGGTTTGCAGGCTGGCACTTAATCCACTGAGCCACACCAGCCAGGGCAACAATGTATTTTAAAGAGCAAAACATTTTATTTCTTACTTTTGTATTTTTTAAAAAATATTTTAAAATTTCTTTCTAGGACACAAAAGTATGTGTTTACTTTTAAACTTTATGTGGGACCAGAGCAGCCTTGGGTCTATATCTGATTTTGCCTTACTCCTGAGATAATAACCTTCTGAGTACTCTAACAAATTCCCCATATATTATAAAGTATTACCACTCTGGTTGGTGGAAACACCAATTATTCCCAGCTCTTTGTGAGCCTGGATATCAGAAATCTGCTTCCCTGCCTTTAGTGGGGACTCAAAAGATCCCTTCCACCCGAGAAACTAAAGCAATGTTAGCTCTAACTAGCTAAAGGTAGTTCTAGCTATTCCCTCAGTGCCCAGAGCACCCAGCAAGTTCTCACGCATCTTACAGGCAGCAGGGAGCTAAACTTCCCTAACCTCTCCCTCCTCTGCTCCCTTCCCAGTGTCCTTCATACCTGGCTCCAACACCCAATTCCACTTCCTTGGACCCACCTCCCCAAGGTTGCAAAATCGTCCAAAGCAGAGCAATTGAGTTGACCATAGGCTGGGGTGGGATGGGAAACAGGCCTGGGACAACGGTATTTTCTATGCTGTCCCAGAAAACCAAAAGTGGGATCGACCCTAGTTCCACTGGAAGAATGAGAGCCCCACATAATGGCAGTGTGGAGGGGTGGGCAAAGAATGGAGGGCTCACACGAACCCTCCAATCCCCATTCATTCATTTATTATTGAGTGCCTAGAACGTATGCAGCATTACGCTGGGTCCCTCGAAGATAGCTTTGAGTTGTCACTGCTTGAGCAGCTCCCAAGGCCTGTCTGGGAAGCCATTTGTTCAAATAGGTGACAATCGCAATGTGATTAACATGGGTACAGCAGCAAAAAACATAATCCCATTTCATGTAAAGGGTAAAAGTAATGGCTAGAGAGGTGAAATGACAGGCCCAAGGTGATCCAACAACTTGGTGGTTGAGTTTGTATAAAATGAAGGCCTGGGCAGGCTTTCCCCGGCCCTCTCTCAAGTCAAGAGCAACCCACCTGCCACCCTCAGACAAGAACCCTCTTGCAGGTCAGAGCTGTGCAGCATGCACATTATGACATCATGATTCCTCACCAGGGTCCTTTGTTCAGGTCCCAGGTCCCTGAGCAGGGTCTGTACCACCTGGAGGTCAACCTCCCCATGGCTCATGTAGCTGTGACTTGTCACCACAGTGGGCCTGTCAACTCCTCAGACGACTCTCTGAATCCATCGGAGTGCCTTGCACATGGCTGGTGATCAATAAGTGTCTGCTGATAGAGTCGCTGTTAATGAATAGAGATGGCTTCATCAGTGAATATTGATGAATTTGAGGTTCCTGCTCGCCCTGGACCACGAGCCAGGGCTTTTCCCAAAGGAGGCAGAAATGAATTCCCGATAAGCTGGATATGTGCCAGCACTCCCCTCCATGGAGAGATCTGCAATCAGATTTGGGGGTGTGAGGGTCTCTCTGTTGTCATGGTGACTTAAAAAAAAGATTCTTCTTTGAAAGCATCCCAGACATCAAGACTCTGAAGTAATGGCCCTTTTAAAATTGAATCATATTAATAAGATCTACTCAGCTGAACAATGTGTTTTCTTCGTTCTTTTTATAGAAGCAGCAAGACCTCATAAATGCAAAGTGCCCATTCAAAAAGAACACCACTCCCAATACGGAATAGATAAGGATGCAACTCACCAATTTCAGAGATCCTGGTGGATAAGGAATAAGCTCTGTGAATGGTGATCTTTGGGTTGTAGACACTTGAAGGGCCTGGGTTGTGCATAGGTCATTTCTGTTGGATGAATCCTCAAAGCTTGGGACAGCCCATGCTGCAGGCATGCAGATCCAGCTGGTCACAAAGCATCAGAAGGAAGCTGTGAAGAGGACAAGTAAACCTCACAGAAGTTCTACATTGTGCAGGAGATGAATGGCAAGAGTCTTGAATCTTACTGCTCTCCTGCCCCCATGTCACCTTTTGACATTTGGATTAATAGTATTCAGAGTTTGTTTGTTTATTTTTTGTTAAAGATTGGGGAAGGGAGGGAGAAAGAGAGGGAGGGAAACATTGATGTGCAAGAGAAACAGCAACTGGTTGTCCCTTGTACACACCCCAACTGGGCACTGGCCCACAACCCAGACATGTGCCTAGGAGTTGAAGCCAGGCCGGGCAGGGCTATTCAGTTTGGGGTTTTTTGTTTGTTTGTTTGTTTGTTTGTTTTTGTTTTTTTAGCAAATAATGTGGTAGATATTTTCTAAATTAGCCCTCAATGATTTTCCCCCCTCCTGGTATTCACACCCTTGTAAACTCCCCTCTCCTTGAATGTGGTCAGGACCTATACTTGTTTCTTCCTTTTTTTATTTTTTATTTTTATGTTTTACAGTTCCAATTATTTCCCCTTCTGCTCCCCTCCACCCAACCCATCCCCCACTTCCAGAGTCAATCTCCATCTGTTGTCCATGTCCATGGGTCCTTTATATATGTCCCTTGACTAATTCCTTCACCTTCTTTCAAACAGCCCCCCCACCTCGCCCTTAACCACTGTCATTCTATTCTGCGATTCTGTACCTCTGGTTCTATTTTGCTCACTAGTTTATTTTGTTCATTAGATTCCTCTTAAAAGTGAGATCATATGGTATTAATCTTTCACCAACTGGCTTATTTCACTTAGCATAATAGTCTCCAGTTCCATCCATGCTGTTGCAAAAGGTAGGAGCTCCTTCTTTCTTCTGCTGTGCAGTATTCCATTGTGTAAATGTACCAGTTTTCTGATCCACTCATCCACTGATGGGCATTTAGGCTGTTTCCAGCTCTTGGTTATTGTAAATAGCAATGCTATGAACATAGGGGTGCCTAAGTTCTTTTGAATTGGTGTTTCAGGATTCTTAGGGTATATTCCCAGCAGTGGAATTGCTGGGTCAAAAGGTAGTTCCATTTTTAATTTTTCGAGAAATTCCATACTGTTTTCCACAGTAGCTACACCAGTCTATTCCCACCAACAGTGTACTAGGGTTCCCTTTTCTCCACATCCTCATAAGCACTTGTTGTTTGTTGATTTATTAATGACAGACATTTTGGCAGGTGTGAAGTGGTATCTCATTGTGGTTTTAATTTGCATCTCTGATGGCTAGAGATGTTGAGCATTTTTTCATGTCTGTGGACCATCTGCATGTTCTTAGAGAAGAGTCTATTTAGGTTCTTTGTCCATTTTTTAATTAGATTGTTTGTCTTCCTGGTGTTGAGTTGTATGAGTTCTTTATGTATTTTGGAGATTAAACCCTTGTCTGATGTATTATTTGCAAATATGTTTTCCCACACAATTGGTTCCCTTTTCATTTTGATGATGGTTTCTTTAGCTGTGCAGAAACTTTTTAATTTTTCAATTCTTTTTTTAAAAGGATTTTATTTATTTACTTTTAAAGAGAAGAGAAGAGAGAAAGAAAGGGAGAGAAACATCAATGCATGAGAGACACCCATCATTCGCTTCTTACATGTCCCCAACCTGGGACCTGGCCTGCAACCCCGGCATGTGCCCTGAATGAGAATTGAACCAGTGACCTTTTGGTTCACAGGCCTGGTATTTAATCCACTGAACTACACCAGCCAGGGTGAAGCTTTTTACTTTGATATAGTCCCATTGTTTGTTTTTTTCCTTTATTTCCCTTGCCCTAGGAGGTATATTGGCAAAAATGTTGCTACATGGGATATCTGAAATTTTACTGCCTATGTTTTCCACTAGGACTTTCATGGTATCATGACTGATATTTGTTTTTTTTATCCATTTTGAGTTTATTCTGGTATATGTTGTAAATTAGTGGTCTCGTTTCATTTTTTTGCATGTAGTTGTCCAGATCTCCCAACACCATTTGTTGAAGAGGCTATTTTTACTCCATTTTATGCTTCTGCCCCTTTTGTCAAATATTAATTGACCATAGAGACATGGGTTTATTTCTGGGCTCTCTATTCTGCTCCATTGATCTATGTGTCTGTTCTTATGCCAATATCAGGTTATTTTGATTACAGTGACTTTGTAGTATAGTTTGATGTCAGCTATTATAATCCCTCCAACTTTGTTCTTTTCTCAAAATTACTGAGGCTATTTGGGGTTTTGTTTGTTTGTTTCCATTTGAATTTTTGTAGTATTTTTCTAGATCTGTGATATATGCTATTGGTATTTTAATAGGAATTGCTTTGAATCTATAGATTGCTTTGGGTAGTGTGGACATTTTAATGATGTTAATTCTTCCAATCCATGAACATGGTATATGCTTCCATTTGTATCTTCCTCAATTTCTTCAGTGTTCTATAGTTTTCCAAGTACATGTCTTTTAGCTCCTTGGTTAAATTTATTCCTAGGTACTTTTTTTTTGTTGCTATGGTAAGTGGGATTTTTTTCTTAGTTTCTCTTCCTAATCATTCATTGTTGGTGTACAAAAATGCCATTGATTTCTGAATATTGGCATTGTATCCTGCTGCTCTGCCAAATTCACTTATTAAATCGAGTAGTTTTTTGGTGGAATCCATAGGGCTTTCTATGTACACTATCATGTCATCTGCAAACAATGACAATTTTACTTCCTCCTTTCTAGTTTGGATGCCTTTTATTTCTTTTTCTTGTCTGATCACTGTGGCTAGAATTTCCAGTACTATGTTGAATAAGGGTGGAAGTGGACACCCTTGTCTTGTTCCCGATCTTAATGGAAACACTTTTAATTTTTGTCCATTGAGTATGATGTCAGCAGTAGTTTTCTGATAAATGGCCTTTATTATGTTGAAGTATGGTCCTCCTATTCCCACTTTGCTGAGTGTTTTTTTATCATAAACGGGTGCTGGTTTTTTATCAAATGCTTTTTCAGCATCTATTGATGTGATTATGTGTTTTTTTGTCCTTCATTTTTTTAATGTGATATATTATGTTTATTGATTTGTGACTATTGTACCATCCTTGCATCCCTGGAATAAATCCCACTTGATCATGGTGTATGACCTTTTTAATGTATTTCTGGATGTGGCTTGCCAATATTTTGTTGAGGATTTTTGCATCTGTTCATCAGAGATATTGGCCTATAATTTCCTTTCTTCGTTGTGTCTTTACCTGGTTTTGGTATTAGGTTACTAGTGGCTTAGTGAAAAGATTTGGGGAGTTTTCCCTCTTCTTGAATTTTTTGAATAGTGTGATAAGGATAGGTATTAGGTTTTCTTTAAATGTTTGGTAAAATTTGCCTGTGAAGCCATCTGGTTCAGGGCTTTTGTATGTTGGGAATTTTTTGATTACTGCTTCAATTTCACTAGTTGCTATTGTTCTATTCAGATTTTATGCTTCTTCTTGGAAGATTGTATGTTTCTAGAAATTTATCCATTTCATGCAGGTTGTCCAATTTCTTGGTATATAGTTGTTCATAGTAATTTCTTAAATCCTTTGTTTGTGTTTAATCTCCTACACAGACTAATTGAGCTATGTTTTTCTCAAGGGGCCAGATAGTAAATATTTTAGGCTTTTGGGGCTATACCATCTCTGTCACAATTACGCAAGTCTGCCTTTGTAGCATGAAAGCAGTCACAAGCCATAGTCTGTGGATATGATTGTGTTCCAATAAAACTTTATTTACAAAAACAGGCAGTGGGTCAGACTTGGCCCGTGGGCTGTAGCTGGCTGATCCCTAATCTCATCAATGGTCATGACTTCCTGGGAAAGCTGTTGTGAGAATTTTGAGGTCCCTTCAGGGTTCACCAGGGACGAATGCAATGATCCATTAGTTATGCCTGTCTGGAAGGAGGGGCAGAGCAGTCAGGCAGTTACATGGCGGTGAGGAGTATCCAGTTAGCCAGTGGCTCCCACTGAGGCCTAGGGAACCCTTTGTCCTCACCCCTCTTACCAAAGGCTTCCTACATCACCTGGCTTCATTGCCCAGCTCCCAGGACACTGCTCCTGGCCGGTCTCTTCAGTGCAGGTGACTCCTCCTCTTCATGCCTCATACCTCAGTTCTCTCTACTCCTCAGGCCCCTCCTGAACCACCTGGCGTGAAATCTCCTCTCCTTTGGGGCTCCTGCCGTAGAACCATGTGGCCCTCTACCCCTGCTCAGGGCTGACCTGTCCAATGCCCTAGTCTGTTGGGCCCAAGATGGCCATGCTTCCCAGGACCTTCCCCTGTCTCCTCCTTCAGCCACCCCTTCCTACAACTCACCCCAGACCTGCCCCTCACATCACCATAGCCCCTCTCCACTGGCAGCACCTTAAATCCCCAAGCTGCACTCTTTGAATGCACTTGCTGCCTCCCAGCTCTCCCACCCTCATTCCTGCTGCACCTGCCCTGCCCCTCACCTCAGCAAGGTCTGCAAGCCTTCGATACAACCTGGCTTCCCTCTGGTAAGCCTTCGATACAGTCCCTACAGGCTTTCCACCTTTCATGGGGTCTTCAACCTCCTTGCCCCTATGTCTAGCCCTCTAGCTCCCCTGTTCCCAAGAAATCCAATCAAATGCCCCCCTGTGCCCACCTCTGTGTGGCCGAGAGCCGCTGGGGTGCCTCTTACTCTAGGACTGGCAAAATATAGCCTCGTGGACTTCAGCTCAGCTGGGTCCTCAGTGCTGCCAGAAATTTCTTCCCCAAAGAATTACACAGCAGCTCTTTGTAAACCTCGCCAGGCTCCAGCCCTGCCCCCTTCTGGGGCAGGAGACAGTCAGGAGGGAGGAAACTCCAGAGGTGCCCCAGGGCTAAGACAAAGGACATCCACACAGGACAGAGACACTGTTCTAAGACCGGTTGTTCCCTGGAAAAGCGCTAAATAATGGTGAACCATGAATGCACCTGCACAGCAGATGCTACATGACCCCTGCTTCATTATAACAGCAGTATAATAAATTAACATTGTGGGACCCCCTCCCCCGTTGGCCAATCATGGAAGACCACATGCGTGGTAGCTTTAAAGTAATGTAACTACTTGTATGTGTGCAATAAAACCCCGCAAAAACTAGCCAGGGAATATCTACCCTATAAGAGTAGAAGCCCTCGGCCCCTGAGGTCAGTCTCTGCTCGGAGTTGGTCAGCTTCCATGTTCTGTGGTGTGTGCTATTGCTTAGTAAATCTGCTCTCTCTTTCTGCTATAAATTCTCTGTGTGTTTGGTTCAATTCTTTGTCTGCGGGCACCGAGAACCTGGTTACCAGTGCCCACCTGCGGAGCTCCCATTCTCAGTAGATGGCTTTGCCTCCACTTCAAAGATGCGGGCTCGTTCAGCATCCTGCCAGCACATTCTCACGTGTCCACGTGAAACTCAGCTTCACCCTAGGAGTGTCTTCACACTCCCAGGAGCTCATATCTTCACGTCCCTCCTGGTCCTGAGTGCCTGCCTCGGTGGGCCTCTCAGCCTAACTCCCATCCCTGCTGGCTGTCCCTCCCCCTTCCTTCATGCCTGTTCCTTTTGGATGCCACATAAGCCACTGTTGCAAAGGAAACATTTCCTCTTCCAAACTGTGTCTCGTGATTGGGGACCCGCAAGTTGACTGGAGAAAAGATAAGGTTCACTTCCGTACGTGCAGGCAGGAGTTCACTCACAAAATAGCCCAGAGTAAAGGTTTATGTACATCAACTTGACAAATGGGGGTTTTAGGGCGTCACTGGGAGAGTATGGGAGGTTCTATTTGGGCTTCTGGCGCTCTTGGGTTCGCAGAAAATCCCCTCCGAGGCGGGTTCAGCCAAGCTGTGTATCTGGGGAGGCTCTGCTCTAGTCAGATAAGGAGGGTCAGGTAAGATCGATTCCTGAATCTTCTGTAGCTCAGGTGTTTTCACTTGAAAATAATCTTTATTACAACTCTGGGAGTCTGAGAGATTCGCCACACCACTCACACACAGCACTGGTGGGTCTGGCGGATTTTGCCGATCATTTTGGAGACCAAAGGAGTTTACATCATAGCAACGTAAACAACCAAAAACAGAACATTAGAATTTCCTGTGCGTAAACTGCCCCCCGCCCCCAGCTCAGCGAGAGCTTGTCTCCCACCTGCCGCGCTCCCTTGCCCTCGGTTTTGCCTCTGTGCGCAGCCCAGCAACCACGACGCCCTCCCCCTCCTTTTATCTGTTCTGAGCAGTGTGGTCCTCTCCAAGCTCTACACCAGGTCCCCCCGGACCGCCCTTTACATTGCCAGAAACTCGACATACTCAGCTTAACAACAGGCACCTCCTCGGAGTGAGTCGTCCTGAGTCCCCAGGCCCCGCCCTTTCCCCACCCACCAGTCTCTGTCAGGAGGGGACGTGGAGAAAGTCCTTTCCCTCTGACCCCCTCCCCCAGGGTGGCGGTAGGGATGGAGTCCGTTTGATTGTTAAAACCATTCTATTCTCTGTGACATCCATCTCCTGTGTTCTCCCCACCCTGTCCCCCGTTTTCGATGGGACAGGTGCTTCTCCTTCTAGAATCAAATTCTCAGCCCTCCTGCCTTCTCTGGACCTCCTTTATTTTAAATTTTTTTTTTCTTCTCTTTCTCTGGATTTAATTGACTTTCTTCACTGAAATCGTTTCACCTGCGTTTAAATACTCACAATTCTCTCAATCCTTGGGGGAGGGGGAAAACCCCCAAACCCCCTTTAAATCTCCCCTTCGCTCTACCCCTCTCCCCTTTTTCTCCAGCTAGGTCTGGAAAGGTCTGCTCCCCGTCTGGGCAGCCTCGGTTCCAGCTCTTCCCGCTGGCTCCCTCTGCTTGCGGCCGCTGGAATCTGCTCTGCTGCACCTGTGACCCCTTGCAGTGAAATCCCACAGCCCCAGCTCCTTTGTCTCGCCCGACCCCCAAGGCCGTGAGCACACCGCCCTTCCCCTCCGCCCCAGTTCTTCTGGCTCCGTTGGCCTCCCGGCCTCCCACGTCCCCGGCTGCTCCTCCCCAGGCTCCTCCTTGGGCCCTTGAAGGGCATCTTCTCACCCTTTACTCTGGCCCAGCAAGTCTGATGTGGAAAGCCATCCTTTTCTGAAACCACACCTGTCCTTGGAAAGTTCCGGGCATCTCTGTGGAGATGATTATAGTAGGTCCTGAGGGTTGCCTCCCTACCTCTTGCTCCCATTTACTGGGTGACAGATCCTTGATTTTTAGCTGCCTGCATGGTTTTCCACACAAAAAGACATTTCCTAGCCTCCTTCTAAGTGGTCATGACCATGTGACTTGGTTCTGGCCAGTAGATGGGAACGTGCCACGGGGCACTTCTGAGAAGACAACGTGAAAGAAGCTCCCTTAACTTGCAGTCACATCCCATCTACTTTCCGCCTTCTTCCGAGTCACCGGCTGGAAGAAGAAGACAGAATGCTTGACTCCACTGCCGTCTTGGCCACGAGGTGATTTTTAAGGACCGCAGTCACTTGCGGTGGAGCCAAAAGATGGAGCAGTCTGGATCCTGCATCAGCTGGGGGGACCTCCACACCTGCCCTGAGGCCCATCGGGGCTTCCTTCACGGGAGAAGGAAGGAGAACCAAACAGAACACCGGGAAGCGTTTAAGCCTCTGTTTAATCTGCTGAGTCTGGGAGCTGAAAGGAATCCTGATACATCTCTCCTCCTCCTGACTATTATTAGGAAGCCGATGATGTTTCCTGACCCCAAACCTCCTCCTCCTGTGTCCTACCTCAGTGAGAGGCACCAGTCCTTCTTCCTGGTTCACCCCTTGTCTGGACCAGAAAACAGGGTGTCACCTGTGGTTCCCTCATATCTCCTTATACCCAGCGACGGATCAATCCTGTCACCCCTGCCTCCTTACTGCGTCTCAGGATCCGAGATCTGACTCGGATCCTGCTTCAGGCCAACTTAAGCTCTCCGCCACAACCACTCATAGCCCTTGAGGGTTCGGGGAGCTCAGAAACTGCCATACGCCAGCAGCAGGCCTGGGAGCTAGGCCTGGCTCGCCCGAGACTCCACAGAGAGAAGAGAGGGTGCCTGGGGGCAGGGGAGGGGAGGAAAAGCCCTGAAGGGACAGGAGGCCCCAGGGACAAGCTCCGTCAGCCTCACTATTTATTTCAGGGCCAGCCAGCCGGAGGGTGTTATGGGCAAAGGAAGATCAGGGCTAGATCTCAACTTCTGCTTTTTGGATCAGCTGCGGCAGTCCCTTCCTGGGGACCTCCCTCTTTTTTCCCAAAGTCACTTCTAGCCACTTCCTGGGGAGACATAATCATCAACTCTCAGGCTGTGTGTGTGGAGCACAGATTAAGAGCAATTGGGGCCCCAGGCACCCCAAGTTTAGTCTTCCAACTATTAAGCACCTATGATCTGGGAGCCTCCAACATCCTCTGGGGAGAGTTGTTTTTCCCATTTTATAGGGACTCAGAGAGGTCAAGTGACTTGCCCAGGGCAGGACAGCTCAAAAGGAATGGGCCTGGGACTGGCCCTGCACCT
Organism: Mormoops blainvillei; assembly: GCA_004026545.1. Lineage (NCBI taxonomy): Eukaryota > Metazoa > Chordata > Mammalia > Chiroptera > Mormoopidae > Mormoops > Mormoops blainvillei. The sequence goes on along the minus strand of PVJD01001544.1, from coordinate 215,002 downwards.
GACTCCAAATCACTGCTCAGGCCTTATTCACCAACAGTCCTGAGCCTGGGTAGACATCTCCATCGCCTGCAGGGGTGTTAAAAATTCTAACTCTAGGGCCAGATCCCAGAGATTCTGCCTCAGCTGTTCTGGGCTGGAGCTGGGGAGTTGGTTTTTTCACAAATTCCCCAGGTGTCCCAGTTAGTCCCGATGCTCTGCAGGTCTAGCCTCATTGCCTCTCAGAGGCAGGAGCTGCCGCTGCCCCTGACGTGGCAGAGGCGAGGGGCCGCTCTGTTGGCCCCGATGGGGCGGCTGCAGCCCTGCAAAGAGGCCTGGCAAAGTGTAAAAAAATTGTATCCCACAGAATGTGCTGAAAAGTGCCAGCAGACAGATGTGTCCCTTTGCCATTCCTAAACAATACCTGTTTGAGGGGCTGTTGCTTTGAAGTTTTTGTGCATTTGACCAAATCTAGTCGCTCTTCCCATCCACCCTGCAGAGGGATGCCAAGTGAGGCTGCTGTGCACAGCATCTGCCCATGTGTACACTGTCAGGGGCTTTTTCCCATCCAGAGGTGAAGCTCCTGGCACCAGGGTGGCCTGGTCTGACCTCTCTGCTCCCGCCTTCTCTCTAGTTGACCTCCTTCACAAAACCCCTGGCCCCTTTGCTCATGCTTCCCTTTCTTCCCTTCCATGATCTGCAAAATGCCCGAGAGCTCTTCCTTACTCTCTCCAGATCCAACCCCAGCTTAAATATCCCCTCCTCCAGGGAGCCTTCCTTGACTGTCCTGGTCCATAGTCCTTCCTGGAACACTTGCTGTTGTTCATGTCTCCTGCTTTGCTGTGTTCTGTGACCTTCATATGTCTGCATCCTAACAACACAAGTAGAGGTCATCTCTCAAGGTCATCAGCCAGGTCTTGAATGTCTTCTTGACTCCATACGTACACTCTGGGCCTGGAGCCCTGGATTGTCCTAACAATACCCTTTGCTCTTCTTGCTCTACCCTCAAAACTGACATGCTCTGCGGCCCTTTACTCTGCTATGAAACTGTTAAGCCAGTTTGTAATGATTTAATCAGTCTGATTAATTTTCCATTTTATTGGAGGTAGATGCATTAATCATTTTACCAATGCAGAAACTAACATTCAGGGAAGTTAAGCGACGCTCCCAAAGCCACACAGCCATAGAGTGACAGAATAGGGGAGTGAGGTCCAGGTAAGGTATTGTCAATCATTTCTTTAGCAATACCACTTCCTTCCTGCTCTGCAGTGTTAACAACAGTCACTAGATGGCGTCGCGAGGAGACCAGGAGCCCGGCTTCCCTGAAAGGAACGTTGATAGGACGCTGAGCCTGTGGTGCCCATATTCACCACTAGGGGACAGGCGAGGAAAAGAAATGGCACATTGGGCCGCAAGGAGTAGCACAGCCACAAATTACTAGGGACCCACCCCATTACCTTTTCCAGCTGGGGAAGGCCAAAGCAGCTCATAGATCATTTTAGTTATTGCAAACATAAGTTTCAAAATGTGTTACTGAAATCCTTCTTCCATATATTGAAGCACCAAAGCCTAAGCAGAACTTTAATCTTTTTTTGTTAATTTACTTAAAGGCGTCAGCATGGCTGATAGAAAAAAACAGGATCTCACTCTGCAACTTCCTGGCTAGAGCAACAAAGAGAACCACTATTAATTACCTCCCGATGCCAGAGACTGTATATGCTTTTTGTCATTTAACCTTTCCATCTTGGGGAGTTCCTGAGAGGTGAAGTAACTTGCTCAAGTTCACATAGCAGCGCCAGGATTTCAATCCCAATTAATCCAACTTCAAAGCTTCTTAGCCCCTTTGAGCCTCAATAGTCCTATCTGTTAAATGGGCATAATCATAATAATACATATCCCAGTGTTGAGTAAGGTACGTGCATGAAGTGCCTCAGAGAGGGCACGGATGTGGGTGTGAAAGCAGGTGAGGCAGAAATGCTAGTTACCTGAGGCCAGTCACATAGCAAATTCTAAAACAGGCCCCCGAGCAGCCTCCCTTGTGCAGCCCTGGCAGCAGCATAAATTCTGGCGGCATGTGTTTTTGTATCTGAGAAGCTGAGGCACAGAAGGGGAAAGATCTGGCTGAACCCTCTGAACTAGTGGTATTCATTAATTCTCGTTGATTCACATACTTGACATTTTTTGAAGGCCTACCGTGTGTGAGACCTGTGCTAGGCACTGGAATGCAGGGGCGACTCACTGTCCCCACCTTTCAGATGTTCTAAGGAAAGGATGGCCGCCCCGACCACGACTGTGCTCTCATTCCCCACTGCCTTCTGTGATGTTGCCTCACCCATACATCCATTTACTTGACCCAGCTACCAATTCACCCAAACATCCACCCACCCATCCATCCATCCATCCACCGGCCCAACCATTCATCCACCTACTCACTCACATATTCATTTATCTACTCTCTGTCCATCTACATATTCATTCATCTATCTACCTACCCATCCATCTATCCATCCATCCATTCGCCCATCCATCCGTCCACCCATTCATTCATCCATCCACCCACTTGTCTGTACATCCATCTAAACAATTGCCTAGGCATTCTTTCCTCTGGGTGAAGTCCCTCCTTAGTGCTCCCACAGTCATTTATTTATGCTTCCCTCTATCACATCACTGATCGCTTGGGCTCTAATGATCTGCTCTCTTGCCTGTATTCCCCTTAAACAGCAGCTACATGAGAACAGGAGACTGGCACTTAAGAGACTCCGCAAATGCTGTTGAATAGGGCAGCGGTGCCCAAAGTGGGAGCTGGGCACCTTAGGGTTTGTGTAAGACATCCACTGGAACGCAGGAGGACAACTTTTCAACTTCCATTTGCATTTAATTTTTAACTAAACAACAAGGGGACGATTAATCATCTCCTGATACTGAATATCCAGATTGATATGGTGGATAGCCCTGCATCACCCCCGGTACACGAGGCACCCTGAGAGGAGGATGGGAACCCCTGGCTGTGGATGGAGTACCGAGGACCCCTCACTTGTTTGCCGGCTCTCAAGCAATCCTCAATGCAGTATACTCCTTCAGCCAAACTATGTCATTGATGTTGATTTTATAAAAGTGAAATTTTAAAATATCAGACTATTTATGTGACTTTGTAACTAGATGTCAAGTGCTTAAAACTTTTGAATAGTTGGTAGTTGAATGTGTTTAACATCACCCCCTGAACTGAATAGCAAAGGACAAATCTGGGTATTATAGTTGCAAAAACGGGAGTAAACCAAGAAAGAAGACGTGGAATCTAGGACACAGGGGATGCTCCACGGCCCAACAGGGCAGGGGGTCCCAGAAGGTTAGCTCCTGGGAAGCAGGTCCCAGGAAGCAGCCAGTGCAGATGCAGCCAATGGCCGGAGAACTCAAGAAAAATGACTTGTTTCCAAGCCCGACCTTTAGACAGGATGCGCCAGCCGGGGCACCGAACTGGTTGTCAAACAGCAGCTATTGTGAGCCACTGCTCTTCCACCACCCGGCCTCGTTTGGGGTCCTCTGGGCTTCGCCGTAATCCAGACCCCGGGGAGTTGGCGCCTGGCATGGTGTGGGGCTTCCAGCCCTCTGCCTTGTGCTTTAGCGGCCAGTGCATTGTCCATTCTTGTTGCTCTCAGCTATGAATCATCCCCCTTTATTGATGAGTTAAATTGGGTTGTTGGTGATTAAATAATTTTAGTGTAATTCCCCACTGGTTAGAATATCTGATATGATGAAAAGTTTGAAGGGAAAAAACTAGGATATGTTATAGACACATAGGACAAAGAAAACAAAGGCAAACAGAAACTCCAGGACAAACAAAAAGCTTGCAAGAACGACCGTGTGCCCATAGTATGTTACGGTAACTTGCCAAACCCCTATCAGTATTTGCCTGGTTGTAATCATGTAACCATTCCTTCCTGATTTTCAGTTTTTAGACTCAGGCTGTAAACAAAGAACAGAAACCATTCTTATCGTTATGGAACAAAACATTAATCTTGAAATTATAAAGTAAAATTGACCAGGCTTGGGAGGAAGAAATGGGGAGAGAAATTAATATTTTCACCTCACCAAGGGAGAGTCAAAAAGACACCGTGGGAGCAGGCTGGGTCTATGTAGAAATGTGAGAGTATTCACACACACAAAGGCATCCAAAGGAGGAATGCGTACGAGCGCTTTAATTCAGGTTGCTCAGCAAGCTATCGGGTAATGCCTAAAATCGATAAGCCTAGAAAGCATCTTAAAATTATATTATCTGGGGGCAGGGAGTGAACCATTAGCAGAAGCGCCGGGAGTTGCTCAGGGCGGCCCCACTGGGGGCCGATGGGGGCGTGGCTGGGGCTTTCCCTTGCTGGCTCTCCTGCGCTCTTCACTTTTAAACCAACCGTGTGCGTGTGTTAAAAGTTCAAAACAAGCATGAGCTTTTTCGTGGTTGAAGCGGATGACGTGGAGGTTGTCTGACGATGCTCCACTCAAGGGCGGTCCCCGAAATCTGGGAGTTATTCACAGACATGCTTTGCTTAGAAATCTGTTGCAATTCAGACTGTCCCCCCAAAACCTTGCCCTGTCTTCCCTGTTGGAACTTATCAAGTGAGATCCGAGAGGTGACCAGGTGGGGTCCAAGGGCTGGAAGGCTGCTCCTCAGGTCAGAAGGGGACTGAGGGCCCTTCTCCGGGTATGCGTGCTGCGTGTGGTGGGACGGAAGGAATCAGACCATAGCCCACACAGCAGGGTCTCAGTAACCCACGGGCCCCCACACCTCCCACACACCCCTAATCTGCATGGAGGGCGGGGGGATCACAGGGCGGAGGGTCATTCCTGCCCAGTGGACAAGGACCCAGGGCTACTTGCTTGCTGGGTCTGCTGCTCCAGCCTCTGTTATGACATTCTGCAGCCCCTGCGTTTCCTCCTGAGGTCAGGTGGAGGCAGCAGTTGCCAGCCAGACACAGGCACACATGAGACAAGGACTGTCCTTCTGCAGCTGGGAGGGCAGGCCCCAGGAAGGAGGGCCTGATCCTTCTCCCTTCCTCTCCTCCCCCTCCACCTGCGTGTGAAGAGCAGAGGACACCAGCCGGTAGTGCACCCTCCAGCCCCGCTACTGCTCCCCTTCTGCCCACCCCAGACCCTGCCCAGATTCCTCCCGCGGTAGAAAAGGCCCCGATTCTAAGGTAATGCACCACCACTCCCCGGCAGCCCCCTGCCTCTCAAGGTCCTACTCCTGACTGACCTAGAGCCCTGCCACTCAGACGGTGGTTCGTGGGTCAGCAGCACAGCACCACCCGACGGCTTACTGGAAACGCAGCATCTTGGGCTCCAATCCAGACCTCCTGCCTCAGACTCTGCATTTTAAAAAATTTTATTTATTTATTTTTAGAAAGAGGGGGAGAGAGGGAGAAAGAGGGAGAGAAACGTCCATGTGAGAGAGAAACATGGATTGGTTGCCTCTAGTAGGCACCCCAACAGGGGACTGAACCCACAACCCAGGCATGCCTCCTGACTGGGAATCAAACCGGCGACCTTTCATTTAAGGAGTGATGCCCAACCAACTGAGCCACAATGGTCAGGGCAGAATCTGCATTTTAAAAAAAACCCCAAAACTCACATCTTTCACATGCACATTAAAGCTTGAGAAGCAGTAAGTGAGAATATGCCATGTGATAAATCATTGTGCAGGCTGATTTATCTCATGGTGTATTATGCTGTTACAGCTATGCCGTGGCATTTCAAAATCCTTTCTATGAGCCAGGCTGTGTGCTAAGACTTTTCAGGTCTTGTCATACTTCACTTTCATACAACTTTACAAGGGAGGGACTCTATTGAACTCATCTTACAGATGAAGAAGCTAAAGGTTAGAAAGATCGAGCAACTTACCTGATAAGGTCACACAGTGAAGGGCAGGGACCCGAAGTCAGGCACCCTGACTCTAGAAAACGCATAGACCTCAGGACTGAGGTGAGCAGTTATGTTCTCCATCCTGGGAGGGTTAGTGCTTACTCTAAAATTCTAAAAGAGTCTTCAAAAAACAAGCAGGGGAAGTTGTCCAGCAGGGCAAGCAGGAAGGGGACTTGAGTTCAAGAACCATTTTTTAAGAGGGTGACTTTGGGCAAGTCACTTAGCCTCATCTGGGGAATGAGAATGAGAATGATTGTTTCTGCCCCAGGGGGTTGTCTGATTTCTCAATGAGAAGATATGCGAGTTGCTTTCTAAACAGTGAGCATCCAAGAGCCATCACTGGGCCCTTCTTCTTGGAGGCCTGGGCCAGGGGCTGGAGATGTAGAAATGGGAGATGACACCCTGCCCCTGGAGAGTTCAGAGCCTGGGGAGAAACTGGTCAACAGCTGGTTATGGTGCAGAGCCTTGGGCGTCAGAGGAGAGGTGTGCTGCCTGTTCTGGGCAGGAAGAGACACTTCCTGGAGGAGTTACTGCCTGGGTTGAGTTCTGGTGAAGTTAGGCTGGTGGAAAAGGGAGAGAGGCAACAGCCAGGCTCGGGGTGGCGGGGAGAGAGTTTGCACTCAATCGTTGCCAGCAGCCAGGGAAAGAGGACCTGGGCAAGGCAGTCCCTGCACCACAGAGCAGGACAAGGGAAGGCCAGGGCACGGGTCAGAGAGCTAACCGGCAGTTTACCTGCCCCTCCTGGAGGGACTACTCCAAGCCCTTCCCCGCCCGTCTGCTTCCTCGGACTTTTATTGCCTCTCTTGGCATTCGGGCTCTTTCTGGTTTCTGACTAAGGCTTCTGGGCTTTAAATGGCACACAATTGCTTTCTCCTTTTCCTGCGGGTGGATTTGGAGACCCAGTTTTTGGGCTAGTGCCTCGGACGCCCACGGTTCTGCTTCCCAGCTTCTTCTTCGTCTGACTCCGGGGGCTTGGGACCATGGTACCCTCAGGGCGGCCATCAGTCCACTTGATGGTTTGATGCCTCCTCCTCAGGGCAAACCCTGCCCTGTGCCAGGGTTCACACATATGCAAGCGAGGACCGGATTTCAGCTCCACTCACTCTCAGTTGGAGGCGTTTGTGTGCAGTGCTCGACCTGCACCACCACATATGGGGGTCTTGATGCATAACCTCCTGCCCTCTCTCGCTCAGACAGTCAGCACCTTGAGGGCAAAGACACTGCCGTTTACCTTAAACAAATGGATAGCCAGATATTTCTCCAGCAAAGTGGGTTTATTCAGGAACAAAAAGGAATTTTAATTAGGGACATGCGATCTGTTCGCAAACCGTGCACGAGTCCAGAGAAACAAAGGAGCGGTAATGCTCTTCTACGGACTTGAGGTGGGGGGAGCGGCACGGCTGTACCGGAAGAGTCTGTTGGAGGAAAATGAAAGTTCAAGTGCAGTGACTTTCCATTGGCTGAGTTACCGCTGGCTCCCATTGGCCAAGCTGTTGCTGGGCAAAGAGGAATCTTTTTTTCCCTTTTGCTGAGGAAGTAAGGTAGTACCACTTCCTGTCAGAGATACAATCGATGCGTGTGTCTTCCTGTTGGGGTTAGTAATGTGCCCTGAGTGATGGGTGTAGAGAGGTATCTGTTAGCCTCCCGACTTTATGAATTTCCGCGCTGTCATATGCATTGCTGACACTATGGTGTCCAGGAGCAGGACCTGGCACTCAATGGCATGAACGGATGGCCTCACATGCATGTCCTCCATGTCTTCCAGCCCAACTACCGAAGTAAGGGAGAGAGCATCTGCGGGCTGCCCTGCACTCCGACCTGACAGTGCCAGCGCCATGCCACTTCCGTCAGCCTACGGCTGTCCCGACTTGGGCTCAGAGCACCTCAACTCCCCCATGTCTGCCTTCCGGTGGGGATCGGTCCAAGCAAAGTAGCTGTGGCTGAGGTGGGAGTGGGGGGTTCCAGGCCTTTCTACTCAGAGGAGAATCTGCACCCCTCAGCAAAGGAGGGACACTGGACAGGCCCTGCTAGGGGCACTTATAACCAGGGTGGGGAGATACGAGATTTAGAGTGAGACTTCATACTGAATGATTCAAACCTGCAGTCCAATTCAGGGCTAGACCCTGGGGCTCAGGCCTCCCAGACCCCGCCAGTGAGCCTGTCCACGAGCTGCCACCTGGGGTCCCTGGGAGTTGAGTGTGCCTGGACTGCCTGCTGTTTCATCTTAAAAATTCCTGAGAATTTTGCACTCGAATTCTGGGTTTGTTTTAAGGTAACATCGTGTATTACATTACTTGCCGAGAGTAAAATAGAAGCTGCGGACAGGTGCCTGAGTATCCCCGTGACTTCGCAATCTGCTGGCACAGTCTTGGTAAGGAGACAGCCGTTCTGTTGTCCTTCCTGCCCACTTCCATCACCTCCTGGTACCGATGGCTCAGTTGCCTTTTCAGGGGGCGCTAACCCTCCTCTGTCTTTGTCCACAGTCAGACTCTGCTCTCAGTCTTGGGTACACTCCTCTGAGCACAGTGACTGCTTCAGGCGTGAACACGAGGTCCAGGTTAAACCGAGGAGCAACGGCCCTAGAACTTCTTGTGCTTCTAAATTAGACCAACTGTCCCAAAGGCCTATTTCAGCTAGGATCGTTAAACTGCTGGGAAATAGCCTAGAAGCTTCGAGGCCACAAAATACAGAAAAGCTGCCTCGGAAAGGAAGAAACACAAAGGAAAGCAGAAATAAAACGTGGAAAGGGGCAAAGTTCTAGTGGGGTATGTAAGTCCCTGGATCTAGCTCTACCTGAAGCCATGCAATTTTTTTGGTTAAACTGGTTAGCCTTAGGTTTCTTTCGCTTGTAAACAAAAGGGTTCTGACTAATTCAGCTGGTGGACACGCGCCCTGGCTTGGAGGCCCAGACTCATGGGAAGGGAACCCAGAGCTCGGCACGGGGGCCAGAAGACTGGATTTGGGTCCGCGCTTTCCTGCAGGCTTGCTGTGTGATCGTAAGGCATGATCTCCAGGGGTTTTTCCAACTCTAAGATCCTCTGCCTAAAAATTTCATAGAAATTTAGTGAAAGGCAAATTTCCCATAGGCTTGGGGCGGGATTCCTGGGCTGCAAAACTGGAGATCATGACTCTGCATCTGGGTGGGGTTTAGAAATCTGAATTTTTAGTGCAGTGTCCAGTTGGTTTTGATACCTAGCCAGGTTTGGAAACCACTCAGATGCTTAAATTATTTTTCTTAAGGCAGCCATTTAAAGACCCAGCCAAGAGGAATTTACTGAGCACATACTATGTGTGAGTGGCACCTTCTTCTGACAATGGCCTTCTTGTTGTGTGGGGAGGGTGGCCTCCCTCCTCACGCTGGACTGTCTGTAAAATCCCAAAGCTGGCTCTGAGAAAGAACATACGTTACTGGCACCACACTTCCTCCAGTCATTCAATTGCTTCATAAATAGCATTTAAAACTTTTATTGATGAATAAGCTATTCACTGTCCAGTTGGTTCATTTATAAACAGTAAGTAGGTGAATGTGGGCATTTATGTCGCTGTTGCTGTTGACGACTCATTTAAAACCTTAACAAGGCCATACCATGGCAACCGTAGCTCCCATATTGCTAGAATTCAAATGGCTTATTATCCAGATAAACATTTATTAAATTAAGGTATGCAATATTAGTGTCATATTTTATACATGGTTACTTGTAGCATAGTTCAGCTCGGGGCCAACACCATATTGAATTATTTAAAGCCATTTCTCTTTGGGTTATTAAAAAGTTCAGTAAAATATATATTAGTGTATAAAATTTTAATGCATAGTTCACATTGCAGTGTTTGCAAGCTCTTGGCCTTTAGAAGAGGAAAACCAGGGAAACCAAGCTCCAAACAGACTGTCTTTGAGAAGGTGCTCGGTGCTCCAGCCCTGATCCCGTCAGTCGCAATCGTAGCTGTTATCCCAGTTCTCCATACATCAAAAACCATGCAACCAAATGCAGCCCGTGCTTTGTCTCAGTAATGACCTCCAATGCCGCCAGGCCCTGTAACAGAAGCTACAGGCGAGGAGGTTAGAACAAGGGGACGGCCACCAATCATGGCTCTGGGAGGCCTTTGGGTCCCCAATTTCAGTGACTTTCACCTTGGATACAGAGACGGTTCCACCAGTTCCCTCTGCTATGTATGACCCTGGAACCCCGGGGTCATTCAGGTGGGCGATGAGTCAGGTGTTTCCCACACCGCTGTTTCCCCACTTCATCTTCCTTAGACGGGCGAGGTGGAGCTTGCGTACATGCTTTTTAAAAGGCTCAGCCAAGGCCAGAAGCTCTGCCCTGGTTCTATCAAATGGGAGCCTGCTACCCTCACAGTCCCCTCCTAGCCGCCCAGAGCCCCCATAGCAGGGTAATAAACTTTACTGGCAAATGACTGGTCACGCCATGGTTGGACCTGGTGACCGTCAGCTTGAGCAGGTTACTGCATTCCTCTGAGCTGCAGTTTCCCCAATAAATACCTGAGGCCGTGAATTGAAGACACACAGCACAGACGAGGTACCCCCCAATCATTCATGCCTTCCCCCTCCATGAATGTTGATTTTCTTCTTCTGGGGTCTGGTCATCAGCACCTGCTCACTTTTTTTCTTTGTCTCTCGATGGCTGTGGATCAAGCTGGATACGCAGTAGGTGTTCAGAAAGTAATTGTTCTGTGGCAGCAGAATGGGTTGCGTTATTTGCCTCTCGTCTCCTCTTGGCAGTAGGAAACTCTCAGAAGGAGGAAAAGGTAATTTTCCCGTGGTGGTAGGTGAGGGCAGGCTGGGTCTGGACTCCTCTGCCCCTGGACATGCATGTTAAGAGCTTTGGGGGTTCAGAGCCCAGAACAGAAGCTCCCAAGACTATTAGGTTGGGGCCCCAGAAGTAGATCCCGAGACAATGATTTGAGTACCATCTGGGAGGAGATCCCAGGAGTCACTGGTAGGAAAGTGGAGAAGGGAGAACAGGAGGAAAAGGGAGTTAATGCAGGTATGTTAATGAGCAGGTTACGCACTCCAAGCACCCAGACCCCATGCGGCTTGGATGACTGGCAGATTGCGGGAAACACAGCTGTGCGTTGTCCGCCACCGGGGCCTGGAGCTGGTGCATTTATCAGCCAGGTGCTGTTCGTCGTTGGTTGGAGCGGCTCCCGGGGCATTAGTTTTTGGGCACTTCCAGCCTACATTCTGGGCTGAGGATACCCCAGCAGTTGGAGAGGTCTGCAGGCAGAGTCTCCGGGGCTTTCAGGAAGATGCCGTGGGCTTCCTCCGAAAGGTGAGTTCTGGGGTCAGGTGACTGCTATACCCGGTCCCCAGAAGATAGCCCCTCCACATTGAGGGTGTTAAGCTCAGTCATCCCTGAGGCAGAAGATGGAAGCTGGGACTTGGGACTTCAGGTGACTTCTGAAGATAGAAGGGAAGAAAGTGGTGGTGAATCCATGTCAAGTGATAATGACACCTCACTTTCACATCAGGGCCCCTGAGAGATGGCACACAGATGTCGGGGGCTGGGCCCTTAGGGGTGTGACACTGGGGAAGAGCAGTGAGCAAATGCCATGCCCAAAGGAGGCAGAAGGAGGTGACACCACCCATTTTAAATGGACAACCTGGGTGATGAGAATCTCACTGGTGGCCGTGATGGACTGAACACCAGAGACACTTCCCCAGGTGTTCAGGACTATGCTAATCCCACTGGCTTCTTGGATGACCCTGGGGAAGAGAGGGTGTCCCCAATTATGAATGGTGTTGGGCATCTCACCGCCCTGGTCAGTGGGGACTGAGAGTGAGACTGAACTTAAACTAGGAAAAAATAAAGTGATGCTATGGTTCTTGCTCTTGGGTGTTGCGGAGCAAATGCGAACCTATTTCAGTGGTTGGAGTGACTAAAGGTTTGAATTCAAATGGGCAGGAAGCCTGAAATGTGGGGCCACGACCCCAAGGGTGAGCATTGTATTTAAATCCCATGTGTCTAGCACAGGCACAGAGAAAGAAGGGTTTCCTCTGCAGCAAGTGAAAATAACATTGAGAGGCTAGAACACATAGCACGGGCTGATCTTCTAGTGACAGTGACAAAAAAGTGCCTCTTCATCCTTAAAAACTCACTAAGTATGTGAAGTCATAGAGACGCTGCAGGATCTTATGACAAAGCCTAGACTCTCCGGGGAACTTTAAAACACAGCACAGGACATCCTGTTCCCCCTAAGGCAGGCTGTCACTTTGAGAGAGAGCACAGGCTAGAAATGGAGACAGGTTCAAGAAAGGCCAGAAGGAATTCACAGTTGACAAAAGCATGTGTGGTACTTGGAGAATTAAAAGTTTGGGGCAACTGTGCCTGTCTGAGGGGCATTCAGGGCTTTGCAAGAGCACCGCAGCAGCAAAGCCATACGAAAGGGCAGGCCAGTGGTTCTGGGCCAATCCTTAGATATCGGTGGGATAAACTGAAAATATGGCGCCAATAACTCAGATGTCCACACTTGACAAAATGCACCGTGGTTCTGCTTCTGTTGAGTCCCGCAGCACACTGGAGGGGGTAGTGAAAACACCCATGGAGTGCATCCACCCAGTCTACAGGGGACAAATGCTGTGAAATACCTATGGGGCCCCGTGTTTATTAGCCTATCTGAGCCAGCCCTGAGATAATAATTCTAACCCTTGGACACTAGACGTGTCTTTATGAAAGCAGGGTTCTGAAAGGCATCCAAGCTTCCACCAGAGGCACAGGGGAGGAGAGGAGACCTTCGGGAGCCGGAGAGGCCTCGGCTACAGAGGTGAGGAGCAACAGCGCTGCCCAAGGAGGGCGGCGGAACACAGGCAGTTCTGTGTGGCTGGATGTGCAAGGGGGAAGCTTCAGGACATGAAGTTGGGGGCATAAGCAAAGGTCACATTATGGTGGGACCTATCAGTATGATGGCCACGCATTTTTCTTTAAATTCTAAAATTCATAGAATCACAAAATGCCAGGGTGGGAAGAGGCCTCAGAAATCCTCACATCCGGCTTCTCACTGTGGGGACTAGGGCGGCGGCGCGGGAGCAGAGCTGTGCGCCCCCTGCAGCAGGTTCGGGCGCCAACGATGGAAACTTTCTGTGGATAGCCGAGAAATCCGTTAGTGCTCCAGACCTTTAGTGCAAATTCAGGCCGCTGAGGATCTTATTAAAATGCAAGGAGGTGTGATGCAGGAGGCCTGGGGTGGGGCCTGAGTCCGCATTTCTACTAAGCTCCCTAGTTATGCCTGCGCTGCTGGTCCCTGGGCCACACTGGGAGCAGCAATGCTTAGAGAACGTGAAAGAGTTCACAGACTGTCCACGTGAGACTGAAAACCAGGCGAGGTGGCTTCACAGTCAGGAATAATGCTCAGATCACACTGGAAAGCGGGCATAAGCACTGCGGGGGCCCTGCTGGTACCGCTGGTGGTGGGCCCTGCACCCTGCTGCCCAAACCCCCTGCTGCCTCCACACTGACTGAGTGGGTGCCCCCAGGGCTGTTTCTTTACATCATGAGCTTCAGATCCACAGAGTGGCACAAGGTGTCTGACTGGCAGAGCAGGGTGCAGGCTGGTCTCTCGCTGCAAGGAAAACTGGAAAGGAAATCTCCCGTAAGTTCTCTAGTGGGGAGGGCCTGACCCACAAAGTGGGAGACCCCGCCAACTCAGTTCAAAGAGGCTAGACAGCCAGAAAGAAAGACAGTTGTTCACTACCTCCTCCTCCTGGGGACAAAGCCTGTAATCTTCTAACAACCAATAAGGTTTAAAATGCTGGAACCTCTGGAAGGAAGAATACATTAACTCAAATGTGTGAGGACCAATAATAATTTTTCATTCCCCTTTCTGTTAAAAAAGCATGTGGATATTTATTGAGAATCTAGGCTGAGCAAGACACCAAGGGAGCAATGTCCCCGAGGAGGACAATCTAAGGGAAAAGAGGCCAGTGCCCCAGACCAAATAGTCAACTATTGCATGTTTTCAAAATTCTTGTGGCACACCAGTGTGCCTGCCATGGCACATTGCTTGAAAATCACTGGATTAATGCAATTCAGTATATTAGTAAGTGAAAAATAAAAACCATATAATCATCTTAATACATGTAGAAAAACATTTGACAAAATACAGACATCTGCTGCAGATAAAAACTCACAGTAAATAGCAGCTCTTCTAAAGGAAACTTCTTCAACGTGTTAAAGGACATTTATGAAAAACCTATAACTAACATCTCTCTCTGTTCTTTTTTAATACATTTTATTTATTTATTTTTGAGATAGGGGAAGAGAGGGAGAAAGAGAGGGAGAGAAACACCAATCGGTTGCTTCTTGCGTGCCCTGCAACCCAGGCATGTGCCCTAACCTGGAATCGAACCGACAACCATTTTGGTCTGCAGATGATGCCCAACCCACTGAGCCACGCCGGTGAGGGCTAAAATCTTAATTAAATATGAAAGACTGAATACTTATGTCCTTAAGATCAGGAACAAGACAAGAATATCTGCTCTTACTGCCTCTATTCAGCCTTGTACTGGAAGGCCTCGCCAATGCAGGACGTCAAGGAAAATAAAGGCCTCCGGTTGACAATGAAGATGTGGAGCTGTCCTTATTCGTAGACAGCATGATCTGTTATAAAGAAATCCGATGGTATCTACAAAGAGACACTGGAGTGAACGAATTAGCAATGTTGCAGGATACTAGATCTATATACCGAAAACGATTGTGTTTCTATATACTAGCAACCAATGATCCAAAGTAGAAACGTAAAAAAAATTTACAAATAGCATCAATAAATATTAAATACTTAGAGGTGAATCTCACAAAGGATATGCAGAACTTATCCACTAAAACTACCAAATCCTTTTGTAAGAAGTTAAAGAAGACCCAAATAAGTGGAGAATGCTCTGATTTTCATGAGTCAGAAGACAATGTTGTTAAGACGTCAATTCTCCCCAAACTGATCTACAAATTCAATGCGATCTTTATTGAAATTGAAGCAAATTTTCTTTTCAGGAGAAATTGACAATCTGATTCTGAAACTTATGGGAAATACAAAGGAGCGAGGATAACCAACATGAATTTGATACAGAATGAAGTTGGAGGACTAATACCAACTGGTTTCAAGACTTATTGTGAAGCTACAGTAGTCAAGACAGTGTAATATTGGCATCAAGACAGACAAATAGATTGATGGAACAGAATAAAGAGTCTAGAAAAAGACCACACATATATGGACAACTAAGGTTTTACAAAGATGCCGAGGTAATTTAAGTGGAGAAGGAATTGTCTTTTCAACTAATGGTGCTGTAACACTTGGGTATCTAGATGCAATAGCATAATTTGGTCAATACCTTACACAATATACATAAATTAACTCAAAATGGATCAAAGAACTACATGTAAAAATCTAAAACTATAACACTTCTAGAAGAAAACATAAAATCTTTATGATCCTGGGTAAGGCAACAATTTCTTTAATAAGACACCAAAAGCATAGTTTCTAAGAGAACAAATTAATGATTTGGACTTTATTGAAGTTAAAGACATTGCTAAGGGAATAAAAAGACAAACTACGAACTGGGGGAGAAATAAAGCATACATTTGATAGAGGATGTGAATCAAGAATAGGTAAAGAACTCTCAAAAATTAATAATAAAGACATGCCAATTAAAAGTGAGCAAAAGATTCGAACAGCTATTTTGGCAAAGAAGATACATAGATGGTAAATAAGCACATGAAAGGATGCTCAACATCATTACTAATTTGGGGTCTGCAACTAAAAGACCTCAGGGAAGTACCACTTTACACCTAAACTTTACACCTAAAGGTTGGCATAGCAAATGTTGGCAAGGACATGAAGGGACTGGAACTCTGACATACTGGAAATGTAAAATGACCCAACAACTTTGGAAAACAACTTGGTAGTTTTTAAAAGTTAAATATACACTACCATGTGATCCATCATTCCACTCCTGGGTATTTATTCAAGAGCAAAGAAAGCATTTGCCCACATATGACTATTCATAGCAGCTTTATTTGTAAAAGCCCGGATCCAGAAGCAGCTCAAATGCCCATCAATGGCAAATGGATAAACAAGTTGTGGCGTGTCCATCCCATGGAATGTTACTGAGCAGTAAAAAGGAATGGATTATGGCCGTACAATAAAAACGAGGATGCATCTTGAAATAACTATGCTGAATGGAAGAACACAGATAAAAAGAGCACATTAAAACCCAAGTATGTTCATTCGTGATCCAAAGTGAAAATAACAAGATATTAAATTCCGAGCTTAGATTCCAGTCACTGAAGAACAGATGGATGATAGAAAATTATTAGTGACCTGGAGATCAAATCAGAGGATTTTATTTTCATTTTCAAAGGTCGATGAGAAGTGGCAAGTTGATTTCAATAGTCAGAGTCTCCCTGACTTTTAACTCATGTGATCAGATGCAAAGGCTCGTCCTTCCACATCAACTGACCTGAAGCGAATTAGTGCTTTTTTATCATTACGGATAATTTTAAACAGAGCGGCATGAACAGTATAATAACCGCTCACGTTCCCGTGACTCAGCTTCGACACTTTTCTACTCACTCGTTTCATCTGTATGTCCCCACCCACTCCCTGTGCCTCCAGCCTCGACATCTTGCCATTTCATCTGGAAGTATTTGTTTGGATTTCTACAAGAAAAGGGTTATTTTTGGTCTCTGTTTTAAATTTCTAATAACTCAGAACCAGGCCTGGCAACTTCATCTGAAAATCTTGGTGGAGTTTGGAAAGAATGTGGAACTGCTCATACATTGATAAAGGCGAAGGGAGTAACCTGCCAAGAGATTTGTCTTAAGAAATGGAAAAAGAAAAGGCTTATCTTCTCTGTTTACAAAAAAAAAAAAAAAAAAAAAAGAGTTGATTTTTCTGTAGCTAGTGATATCCCATTAGGCTCTATGTGAAAATCCCAGGGGCTGTTGTGTAACATGACCATTATCCAGGAAAGGAATGTGTGTTTTTAGATGGAAATGTGAAATTTTAGGACCTATTCCCTGTGCGCATTCAGCTTGTCAGGGCATCGGCACTTGCTGAAGGAGCCGCTTGATGTGGGAAATCACTGAACAGATGTTGTGCTCCCATGAGTGCTTCTAGGACATCAGCTCTCTGGAGATGTTTTCGTGAGACACTGGAATTCTTTGTTCTTCAAAACCTTCAAATCTTTCAGCTTCCCCTTTTCTTCTTTTTCTGCTGCAGAACCATCTTCCTTCTCAGATGCAATAACTGCACTAGTTGCTGCCAAGGGAAATACTGCCTTGAAGCCAAAGCATTTTTAGTGAGAAAGAAATAACTTTTTGAAAACAGAAATTTGGGGACTCTGCCCTTCTTTCCTTCCTTCCTTCCTTCCTTCCTTCCTTCCTTCCTTCCTTCCTTCCTTCCTTCCTCCCTTCCTCCTTTCCTCCCTTCCTTCCTTCCTTCCTTCCTCCCTTCCTCCTTTCCTCCCTTCCTTTTTTTCTTTTCTTTTTTTTCAGTTACGTATACTGTACATGAATGAAGTACACAAATCCTAAATTTTGAGTTTGATGAATTTTTACATATGTCTGTATTCATGTAACCAATGCCTAAATAAAAATGTGGAACTTTTCGATGACCCCAGGAAGTTCCCTCATGCTTATTCCTAAAATAAATGGCATGGCTCCTCTGCCACCTCCAGGCTAATACTTACTCTGACTTCTACAGTCAGAGATCACTCTTACCTGGCCTTGAACTCACACAGATGGAATTCTGCATTCTTTTTTACCTAGCATCTTTCATTCAACACTGCCATGAGTTCCAGCCACGCTGTGTTTAGCAGCAGCCTGCTTCTTTCAGGCAGGCTCATTACACAGCATTCCACTGTATGAATACGCCACACTTCCCTGTTCTCTCCTGTTGATGAACTTTTGGTTTGTCCCCGGCTCGGGCTTGCTAGGAACCGTAAGGCTGTCCCTGCCCAGTTACGTGTGCTGCAACTGTCTTCTCCCAGACTGGGCCTTTCCTTTTCATTCTCTTGTATCCCTTGCTGAAGAAGAGTTATTCATTTTAATGAAGTTCAGTATAGTTATCCTTTCCTTCGTGGTTACTGCATTGTGTGCTCTATTGAAGAAGTCTCGCTAACCCCACCGGCGTGAAGATTTCTGCCTATGTTTTGTTCAAGAAGCATTTTGTTGTTTTACCTTTCATGTTTAGGTCTATGATCGCTTTCAATTTTATTTTTTTCTGTGATGTGAGGACTGATGCTTTGTGTTTCCTCCCTGTGGATATCCAGTTGACCCAGAGCCACTCAGAGAAAGACTGCCTTTCTCCCACTGAACTTCGGTAACACTGCTCATTGACCATGTAAGCCTGGCTCTGTTTCTGGACTGTTCTACTCATTGGTTTATCTGTTTATCCTTACGCCAACATCAAAATATCTTAAATGTTATATCTTTATAGCAAGTCTCAGAGTCTGGTAATGTAAGTCCTCTCACTTTGTTTTCCTTTGTTTTAGATCGTTACAGCTGTTTTAGCTCCTTCGCCGTTCCAAGTGAATTTAGAATCGGTTTGTCAGTAACCACAACAAAACTCAGAAATTTTTTATTGTGATTGCACTGACTCTGTGGGTCATTTGGGGGAGAATGGACATCCTTACAATATTAAATCTTCTAATTGACATGGTCTATCTCTCCATTTACTTAGGTCTTCTTCAATGTCTCTTGACAATGTTTTGTAGTTTTCAGTGTAGAATCCTGAATATCTTTCATTAAAGCATTGTTTTAAATTTCATTTTATTTGCTGCTAATATGCAGACACGCAATTTTTTGACCTTATATTCAAAGGACCTTTCTAAATTCTCTTATTAATTCTCATAGGTTTCTATAGATTTTTTCTGTGTATACAATGATGTTATCTGCAAATAATGATGGGGTTGTTTCTTTCCTTCTAATTTTTATACCTTTTAATTTCTCATTCTTGTGTCATTGAACTGCCTAGGATTTCCAATGTAATATTGTAGAGAAGTGGTGAGAATGGGCAACCTTCCTTGTTTGTCATGGCAAGAGGAAAGCGGTCAATATTTCATCATTAAATATGAGTTTATTAGCTGTAAGTGTTTTATAGATATACTTTACTAGATTTAAAAAATTCTCCTCTTCTTAGTTTTCTGAAACAAATTTTTTTGAAAAAGCGATAAGCAAGTGTTGAGTTTTAGCAAATGCTTTTCTTCATTAAGATGATAATGTTTTTTTCTGTTTTATTTAGTCAATATGATGAATTGCATTACTTTTTGATTGTTAAACCAAACTTGTACTCATTAAATAAAACTGACTTTGGTCATAATGAACCTTTTTATATATCCCTGGATTTAGTTTGCATTTTAAGATTAAAATGTTTTTTAAAAACATTTTATTTTAGAGAGAGAGGAAGGGAGGAAGAAAGAGAGCGAGAGAAATATTGATCGGCTGCCTTCTGTATGAGCCCTACCCGGGGACCGAACCTGCAACCCAGGCATGTGCTCTGACTGGGAATCAAACCAGTGACCTTTTGGTCGGCGGGATAGTGCCCATCCAACTGAGCCACACCAGCTGGGGGTGCGTTTTAAGATTTTAGCATCTCTGTTCTTGAGTAGTGTCTCTGGAAGTGTGTGCATGGTGGGTGTTCAGGAAAGGCCAGATGGATAAAGCCCTGATTGCACCTGGGTCAGCCTTTGTGGCAGTTGCTGGGAAGGCTTCGTCCAGGTGTGGGTTCCTCACTTCCACCTACTCTAAGCCAGCTTCTCCTCATCGCTCTGCTAGGGGCACTTCAGGAAAGAGACCACTTAAATCTCAGGTGAAGTGAAATGTGCTTAAGCCTGGTGGAGTGCCCAAACGAGATCAGGATCACTCTGGGTTAATTCTAGTCCCAGCAGCATGGGGGGTCCTGGGGCTGGCTCACACTGGTTTACAACGGCTGATGGTTAAAATTTCAGAAATTTTGCAAGTTGGTTATTGATCATAGCATTACTTAAAATTAAATCACTGAAAGATGATTTGACTTTGAGTAGTGGGCACACAGCGTAATATACAGATCATGCATCATAGAAATGTACACTTGAAACCTATATGATCCTATTAATCAGTGTCACACCAATAAATTTTTAAAAATAAAAAAATAATAAAAATAAAATAGAGACCAGGAACTACTCAAACGCCTAAGGCATTTTACAATGTGATAAAGATGATTTTTCAACCCACAAGGTAGGCAGTTGGAAAAGTAAAACATAAATAAATGAACCTTGAAAAAAATTGAAACTTGTATCAACTTATAATTAAATAAGCTATATTAAAAACAAAGGTAATGCTCAAAATTCATCCCTTTTACAT
Source organism: Mormoops blainvillei (assembly GCA_004026545.1). Lineage (NCBI taxonomy): Eukaryota > Metazoa > Chordata > Mammalia > Chiroptera > Mormoopidae > Mormoops > Mormoops blainvillei. The sequence goes on along the minus strand of PVJD01001544.1, from coordinate 194,768 downwards.
AGTTCACTATCATCTTTGCTCTCCAATAGAGCAAATAATTTCCATTTATTGTATCTATATGGTGGAAATACTGTGTAATGGTTGGCTACTGATCACCTTTTCCCAACTCTGCATTTAGTGGCATCATGTTGGGGTTTGAAATTGGTTGTGGTGGGAGTATTTGCACCGGCTACGGCTCCTGCAGCAGCATGTAAAATTCTAGTTCTAGGCCGGCCCTGCTGCTTCTTGTTACACAGTTGGATTATACTTTGAGAAGAATGTCATTCTGACGGTAGCCTAAGGCTCCTTGGAGATGCTTTAGGTGCTTAGCATCTGACGTTCAGGTGGGGGAGGTAGAAGGGTGGGGTTTGAAAATGCCTTCAGCATACACTTTTGGAACAAATTAGCTTTTATCTATTTATATACCAAAGCTTTGGCTTTTTGCAGTTTCGTTTGAAAAAAAGAAACCTAGCAGGTCTATAGGATAAAGCCCATCACATAGTCTTCTCTTGGTGCCCGTAGACCTACTATCCTTCCTTTTGATCTATGGATGACACCGATCAGGGTCCTTGGCCTGCTATGCTCCTGAGGGGTTCAGCCAATGGGAGTCAGTGATGGAAGATGGGAGGAGGGACAAGAGACAGTGTATTTATGCCCTGGCTCACAGCTGTGTTGGCACTGGCTGTGTTGAGTGGCTCTCTTATAGGTAGAGTTTCCCTTCTTCTAATTACTGCTTCCTTCTCTCAGCCCTTGGACCCTAGGAATGGTAACAATTTTCCCCTTCCACTGTTGCCAGCCCAGAGTGCTTCGCCCTCATTTGTTGGTTTCCTGAACCCTGCCCACACCCCTGGCCGTAGCCCCTTTATGAAACTCCCCTCAGCCTCCCTTTTGAGCATGCTGGATGTTTCCTCCTGGATTCTGACGTAGACCAGCCCTTCCTCCATGCAGCTTGTCCTCCATTACCTGACACGGGCCAGCGTTCCCTTCTCCACGCATGGCCTCTGCTGTGCCTTCTCTCCTCCGGGCCCGTTCCTCATGTCGTCAGCAGGCACTTGACCCTGCCTTCGCTTGTTTGCATGTCCGTCTCCCTGCTGGGGCGTGTGGGTGGTCTTGGGGATTAGGAGCCAAATACCTCTTGGGTCTGGCACCATCATGATACAGAGCCATTTGCTGACTTAACGTGGCAACTGAAAGGCAACTCTTTCCTTCAAAGGTTATCCCTGTGCAGGAAATCATTAGCGTATTTTCTATCCGAGATGGAAAAATACCCAGGCACCAAGACGGTGTTACTGAGGCCTCTCTGTACTGGTTGAAAGAATGGGAAATAACTTACCCTGCATCTCCCACATTTGCTGACTGGGCTGGGTGCTCAACCAACACAAGGGCTGCTTAATGGACGGGAGCCTCATCTTTTGGGTAGACAAAGCAGGTGAGGACACTGTCATCAAACCACAGTTGGCTTGTCTCTGGCTTATCTACTCCCAAAACCCATCAGAGAAGTGGGGGAAGCAGCATTCTTATTGGCCAAATGTGTCATCTTGCTTAAGGACGCAAGGCTTGGAAATACTAGGAACCCAACTGTTCTTGTAGTCAGATCTCACTACCTCACTGCTATTCAAAATAGTACATTCAAGGCCAAACCACTTTCAGTCTGCTCTGCGCTTATTATCCTCGGTTATTCTGATTGATTATGACAATGCTCTCTGGGAAATTCTCTACATACCTCGGGCCTCCTGGGTCAGGGGGTGGGTAGGGCAGGAATCAATTAGTGAAGAATTGCACAGCATCAGGGCAGAAGTGGCCGGTGCTTCCTCCCTAGCTGTGGAGAGCAAGCTTAGCATCACTGAGGGCAGGAAGGACCCGCTGGTTTTGGGCTTAATCGCACTGGAGGCATTGCCACTCCGAATCCCCCCTTCCCTGGTAATGCTGCGTGGGCTGGGGCAGCTTTCTCTGGCCTGGAATGTTCATTCTCCCTAACAGCAACAGCATCTCCACTGACATGACTTAATTAAGCACCTTATTCAGTGGGGCTGCACATCAGAATCACCTGGGGAGCTTTAACCATTACCAAGGCCCGGGCCCCGCCCCCAGAGGGCTGAATTTAATTGGTCTGGGGAAAGGCCTGGGCACTGGGGCTTTTTACAGATTTCCTTAAGGGATTTTAATGTCAACAGGCTTATCTGACCGTGTCACCCAGCTTATTAAAAAGAGGACTCAGGGATTCTTGTCCTTGACGCCTAGGAATTTACTGTCCACCCAGAGACACAGACACCATCTCTGGTATCTGGGCAGAGATCCTGGGTGACTGTGAGCTCCTCAGCAGCTGAGGCTGTGAGATACTTCAAAGTCAAGTCCAGAACTAGCAGGCTCCTCCCAAACCCCGCCTCAGTTGGGGGCTTTGATGTGTTTTTATCACCCTCCGATGTGTGTTACAGTTGTAGTCCAAAGAGTCCAACTCAGAAGCCCTGACCCAGAGTCCCGCACTTAAAGCCCACGAGGGAGCTTGGCCCTGGCACGTCCCGGTGCCGGTGCGGTGAGAAGGGCGGTGCTGGGGCTGGGCCACAGCACAGAGGCCTCTGCTCAAGGGGCTGCCCCTGTTCAGCTTGGCCAACATGGAGGCGTGTGGGCCTGGTCTCACCGCATCTCTGTCTTTCAAGACAAGTCCGAAACCTGGATCTGCTGTTAAATTCATTGATTTTTCTGAGTTGGGTTCAATTTTGTTAAAATACACACACAGGCGTAGAACAGAAAACACGTCGGCAGGCCGAAGCGGGACCCAGGGCCCCAGAACCTGAAGGAAGAGCAGACCAAGTCTTTGGGTTTGGATGAAAAGTGGAGATTTCCGCTCTTTGTCAGGGACCTGAGGAGTAACTATGCTGCATGGCCTCCTGCGGGCACATGTGCCTCCCGTTGAGAGGCTGCAGCTGGGAGTGAGGTCCTGGGGAGCGGGCGCCGCTGCCCTGGCACAAATCAATCACCACATAACCGTGTTGCTTGCTACCTGCTGCCACTTGGGCTGTAACATTGAGAGGTGATAAAATATTTGTTCGTTAATGCAAGGAGGTCCCAAAGAAGCCAGTTGCTTGCACAAGTGATGGAGGAGAAAAGCAAGGGAAAGAGGGATGGCTTTTATCCAGAAAGCAGAGATGTGGGCAAAGTGTGAAACAGGAAACTCAGCAGGGCTCACGTCTGCGGGGAACCGTGCCCACCACGTGCTCTATTCACAGGCAAAAAGCAAGTAGTGGACTGTTTCAGCAAGTATCTTCCTTCAAAACAGGTCATAGAGAGAGAGGCCAAGCCTCAGCATACATACCAAGGATGGGAGGGGCCGGGGCTAGGTTATGATGTGATGGGCACTGGCCCTGGGAGTGGTCGGGAGGCTCCCAGGAAGTCTACTAGGAAAAGGCCTTCTGTGGTGCGTGCGTGTGTGTGTATGCTTGTGAGTTTCTGAGTTTGTGTGTCTGTGCGCACAGGGGTACTAATACACGAGGAGCCCTGGGGACATATCGCATGTAAACAGGCAAACTGAGCTAGAACTTGGGGAAGAGTGACAGTGCAGTGGTTCTGGACCTTGGCTAAAAGCTCACTGGGCTCAAAAGCTCCTGCTCTGAGGGTGGGACAGTGGGAAGTTCCTCCACCCAGAGATCCCCCTGCACTCGCAGTCTTCCACATATTTTTCAGAACTCAGCACCTCCTGAGGCCTTCCTTGATCACTCACAAGAATGGGGTCCTTCTGCTCCCCATTTCACTCCTCCTCCTATCTCTTCCCTCCGATATCATCTTGTTTCTTAGTAGTTGTGTTGTCTGTCTTCCCTTTAGAATGTGAGCTCCACCACGGCAGGATCAGACCTCCTTCTTCCTGTCCCAAGGCAGTGTGGGCAGCCGCAAAGACCTGACCAACGCCTGCAGAATGGCCAAGGGAGTGAAAGGGCATGAAGCCCCAGAGGCCTCGTGACCAGCTTCTTGGCTCTAGCAGGGTGTCCTCCCCTCTTCCCCCTAGAGCTTTCCTTGCAAGTTCTATGTGTATCCCAGTTACAAGGGGGCACTTTCACTAATTTTTTTACCTCACAGACCTTTGATGAGCCCAGTGTCTGGTCCAGGGCTGTGTGGGAAGAAGCAGGCCCGACCTCCCAAGGCTCACAGCCTGCCGGGCAGATAAGGCCACAGGGCAGAGTGTTCAGGTGAGTGTCCTGGGTGCCAGGAGAGGCCTCCTCAGGCTGGGAGATGAGGGGCGGACTCTCAGAGCAGGGAGTAGTTGGTAGGTGGTTAAGGAGGGCTTCCTGGAGGAGGGTTTGATCCAAGCCGATCCTGGAGAGGGTGAAGTGAGGATGAGACAGGCATTTCCAGGGTGAAAGAAATTGCATTTATGAGGCATGGAAGCCAAGCCGAGACGCATACATCCAACCTGGAAAGCTGGTTCTGAACCTGGGACACTATGGGGCAGGAGGGGAAGGGTCCTCAGTCACTGGCCACCTGGTCAGCCCCCACAGTGTGCACAGGAGGAAGTGACTTACCCAAAGTCACACCCTGTGAGTGATAAAGCTGGGACTCACACCCACGGCTTTGCCCTCTAAGACCAGGGCCATACCTCTGCAGAAAGCTGCCTCCCACAACCTAAATGAGGGAAGCCTTCCAGAGGCGAGCCCGGCCTCCCGCCCCGGGTCAGAAGGGCGGAAGAACACCGCCCCTGGTGGCCAGCAGCGTGGCTGGTTCTAGGGGTCTTCCCGAAATAGGCAGGAGTGGAGAGCGCCTCTCCCCACGGGGCGCCTCCCCTTCAGGCCCTTGGTGAGCTGTACTGTCTCACGCCTGGGGATGGGCTACATCTGCATGAGTGCTGGTCCTTGGAGGTTGGCACAGTGCATGTCGGTGGCCCCGTATGGCTGAGTGAATGCTGTGCCAGTCCTCACCCATCCCCCAGCCCGACTGGCTCCTAGCCTGCTTCCAGCACTGAGCCTGGCTAAGCCACACACTAATCCTTTGGTAATTTGCATGGCTCCTTGGTGATGACAGGTACTTCCAAACTCATGTCCAGCCTCACCATTTGGTCTACTTTGAAATGGTTTTCCTATGGGGTTTACCCTGCTTGGCCCTGTGTCCCCTGCAGAGCCGTCCTTTGGACATCAGAGCCCTGGCACCAGGAGTTTGGCCTGTTTTTCCACCGTCACAGCCAGCTTGGCATGGGTTCAAGACTCAGGCACCTTTGCTCTTCCACAGCGGGCCCGTGTAAAGTGGCTAGAATTTGGGCTCAGATGGGGATGAGAAGACAGAAGAGATGAGAAGGGTTTGAAGAGGGAATCACATCGCTGCCTCCTGAGAGTCTGGGGACAGACCAGCCAGCTTGATGGAAAAAGCCCTCCTGGCCCCTCCCCAAAGAGCATTTAATAAGCAGCGGAAGGACTGAATGACAAACTTTATTAGAAACGCTCCTCATTCATCAGTCAAGTTCACATTAAGGTGGGGGAAAGCAGTGCCGTCTGGGGCTCTGGGAGTCCACCGCTGTGACAATTTCCAGTTAAAAATGAGCCTGGGCAGGGAGCGTTGGAAACACACGAGAGATGCCCAGCGGAGGCGGTGGTGGCAGCAGCAGCATCGTTCCCCGGAAAGGACCAGGCTCAGAGCGGGCAGAGAAGGTGCCCCCCACATCCACCCTCGCAGTTACAAGGCTGCCCCCACGGGCCCCAAGCTGATAAATAAACAGCACATCACACACACATTTCAAACAGAAACAAACTAGTACAAGTCTCCTAAAGTGAAAAAATAATTCGCTCGAATAAAGCTTTGTGGCAACTAGGCTGCACCCTATATGGATGGCTGCCTAGAGACCCTCGGCACCCAGGAGGGCCCCTCGGGCATCGGCCACTAGGGTGTCACAAGGCCCCCAATTCCCCCATTAGCACCTTTGGACTAAGTACTGCCCTCACTCACCACACTCCTCTTTTAAAATGCAACTGCTACTTAAAATAATAATAAAAGAAACACTCTGTCCCTGGGGTGAATTAGTGAGACTCAGCTTCCCTGAATAGAGGTGCCTGGGGCAAACAGTAGGTCAGGGTGGGGAAGGAGGACATGTGACAAAGGGTAAGTAAACGACTCTCAAAGAGGTAAGCTGGGCAGCGTCTAAACACTGCTCTGTCCACTTGCCAGTTCAAAGGGGCACAGTTCCAAAGCATCACGGCAAGCCGGCTGCCCTGACAAGGGGTGGGGTACCAGAGGGGATGCACAAGCTGTTTCCATCATTCATTATTCAGAGGCAATTTTCTCCCCCAGCTGGCCCCCGTTCCCCCGGCCCTGTCTGCAGCAGGCACACAACAGAGTCTCCTGCCCCAATGTTTTATTCATTTTCTTGACTATGGAAACAGGATCTCTGATCAATACCGGTGGCTGCTGAGTCTTGGTCGGCAGCAGAGGCCCTGGGGCTCTTCTCGGCTTCCCAGGAGGCGCGGAGACTTGGGGGAGCTGCTTCTAAGGCAGCAAATACTGTTGGCAACAGACATTCATTTTCGAAGTCGGGAACACGTCCTGGCCTTTCAAAGAACTGAAAGTTCAGGGGAACCAGGGTGAGGAGGAAGACCCCTTCCTGAAAGTTCTCTGTGACCTTGAAATGAAAGGCCGGGCCAGCGGCGTTGTCCGCTGCTGCCCATTGGCGCCCCCAACCCAGGTCACTGGTATTGCAGATAGTTTTTCAGAGACTGAGGCAGAGGCAGGGAGCCGATGTCACGTAGCCGCTGGCGGCCCAGGGCCAAGCGGATGGATCTCCGGCACAGGTCCATCAGCGGCAGGGGCTCGGCTGCAACGAGAGGAAAGCCGGTTAGAGTCTCGCCAGTGCCTTTCTCACACCTTCTCCCCACCCATCCACCCGCAGTGCACATGGCCGGCCCACCCGATCCTCCGAGCTGACTTTCAGGGCCCGGGGCTCCTTCTCTGGGAAGCCGTCTTGGGTTATTTCAGCTGAAGGCTTAGAGTAGGCTTCCCCACCACACTCCCCTGCCCCCCGCCCCTAAATTGTGGGATGCAACTGATTCGACTAAAAAATGGTGAAATCAATGCAGTGGGTGACCGGTAATTTAAAAAAAAGAAAGGAAGAAAGAAAAGAAAGAGAAAATGGAGAGCGATGCCCACAGCATGGGTAAATATTGTCTCTTGAAAGTTTTGTCTCTGATGTAGGCGTCTAGTGTGTCGCGATGTAAAAACACCGCTTTCTCACTGTAGGTCTTGATAGAAAGGGAAGTGGCGGACCTAGGGGATCTAAAGGAGGCTGCCTCTTAGAAACGGGTTAGGTTAGAGAAGCCGTTTTCAGTGTCTTCGAGCCCTCTGTAGCCTCCTTTGACAGTCAGCCTAGGGATGCACTTCCTTCTAATACTGAGCTCTGGAAACATTCATAACTTAAAATTCACAGAACCTCTAGATACAGGACCACGCCTAACAAAGTTCACTGCGGACGCACTTTTTGAGCGCTTACTCTCCTCTAGGCCCTCTGACTGGACCCAGGGATACAGAGATAACTGAGCCAAGGCCAGAGGCATTCCTGGAAGCGGAGAAGGACAAGGGATCTGGGAGCTCGGACAGGTGAGAAATTGGAATAGAGGGTAATATATGTATGCCATAAATATGCATGCAGTAATTCCTAAATGCACAGGGCCAGACACCCAGCTGTTCCTGTATGGAAGGGCCATTTGGAAACTTCAAAGACAAGATCCATGAATGAGGTTTTGAAGGGTGAATAGGAGTTTTATGTGATGTGAGCTGGGAAAGGTGTTCTAGGAAGAGAGAACAGGCACAGGCACAGAGGCAGAAAACAGGACAGGCTGCGAGTCTGGAGGGAGAGGAGCGGCACTGGGCCGCCGCTCAGGAACGAAGATGACGGCAGTCACAGGTGGCCTCGTACGGCTTACACAGGCCTGGCTTCCTCGAGCCTGGGAAACGTGCTGGAGGCCTGAAGCTGCATCTCGACACTTTTTTTGGTAACCAAACAAGTGATATTTTAAAAGCTGTCTATAATGTGCGAAGATACAATAAAACTGTAAGTGTTAAGTACTAACGCAGAGCTGTAATAGGAATAATATCGCAAGGGATGGGAAGGTGGTCAAGAATGTGTTTTATAGGAATTTTCATTACTAGAGCTGTGAAGGTAAATAAGGAGAGACATTAAAGGAAAGCAGGACTTGGCTGGTGCGCAGAGTGTATCCAGCTCGCCTTCACTTGAGGCGAGCCCACACCGTGTCGTATCCGCACGGAGTATTCGTGGCTTTAAACCCTTACGCCTCTGTATCCTCTTTTGATCCTCATACAAATCCTTGCAGTTGGCCATTGAATCCTGGGCATCCCCTCTTTTCAGGCCCAGGAGGCAGATCACTCACCCCCAGTCCCACAGTCACATGGTCACCATGCCTAAGCCAGTACCTGACACCCTCAAGGCACCGTCTCTCCCCTAGCAACACTCCTGCACCCAGCTCCCCCGCTCCCTGTCCCCCACGTGACTCTGATCCAACCTTTGCACTCGCCCCCAATCATGCCTCTGCAAACCTCCCGGCCTTCCCCGCCCAACCCAGATCCTCCCACTGCAGGTCTTGACATCTTGCTGGAAGCTGCCCTCCCCACTGCAAGTCTCCATGACCTCCTTTTAGTTCCTGCAGCACCAGTGCTTGCCACGGTACCACTGGATGTTGGGGAGAATGAAAACCAGCAGTCCTTATTTAATGAGCAAATGCTACTTACCAACCAGGCAATGTGAAGGATGAAATATAATTGTAGCTACTCTTTATTGAAGGTTTATAATGTGGCCAGGCACTGGCTAAGCTCTTTATTTGTATCAACTCCTCTGAATGGCTGTATCAAATTCATATCACAACAACCTTTTGGGGTAGGAACTATTATTATTATCCCCCTTTTAAGGAGGAGGAAACGGAAACACAGGGAGGGTAAATCACTTGCCCAAGGACACACAGCTGGGAAGTGGCAAAGCCAGGAGTTGAACCCAGGCAGCTATCTTATGTCTTAACCAATTTACTGAGCATATGTCCTGTCCTCTTTGTTCTGCAAGGCTTACCTCATTTAGGGAAAAGGAAACTGAAGCTCAGAGAAGTGAAAGGCTTGTTCGCAATCGCATGGCCCCAAAGCCTGTATTGGGAGCTGCACGCTGCCTGCCTGAAACACTGTGCGATCACAGGAGGTTGCTTTCAGGTGAGAAGTGAAGGAGAGGGTGACCCATCTTCCAGGGTCACAGTCTACGCACAGGCTCTTACTTACTGGCTCCAATCACTTTCCAGCTTACTGCTGCCCCCCTTCTGCCATGAGGTCTGCACCCACCTGAATGGGCTGCCTTGAAACCAAGAAACCCACTCATCCTAACGTGGATGCCCACCCGCCACAATCCCATCCCCATGTTCTCTGGGGCCGTGTCAGACCCCACCTCCTCTGGCCCGGACAGTTGGGATCTCTAGGACTTTGGAGCCCCTGATTTTCAGCTCCAGCTCTGCTGCCTGTAAGTTCGTGCCTTTGTGAAGGTTTCTCTGAGCTTTCGTTTCTCCATCTGTAAAGCGGAGCAACAATTTGCAGGTTTGCAGAGCAGATTAAAGGCAACGACAAGTGCACAGTGCCTTGCCTGGGGCACAGTGTGCAGTGGGAGCTCGGGAAACATTGGTCCCTGCTGCCGGTGTGTTGGCAGACGCCTGGGCACACTGCACTGAGCACCACCCCGACCGGAAGTGTTCTCTTTCTTTATTCAGACACACACAGCAAGGACTTTCAGTTTCATTCATTTAACAACAAATTAGTTACAAGGAGACTGTGAACTTCCTAAAGGACATGCCCCTGACTCATCCGTCTTAAGACCCACAGCCTCCAGCCTGAACCTATCACCAGGGGATGACCTAGTGATCATCTGTTAAATGAATGAACTGACTTGCTGCCTTGGGGCATCTCTTCTTCAGCTGTTGGAAGCTACTGAAGTAAATTGCTCTTCCTGGGCAGCATTTCTGTACTAGCTCCCCACTTTCCCCTCCTGTAAACTCCCTGAAAACAGGGCATGAGTTAGAAGGTGTCAAGTGCATAGTACAGTGCCCAGCATAGTGTAGGTGTTCAATAAACACCACTTCTAGCTGTCTCCCTCATATGCAGGCATTTGGTTGGTTGCCCCTGGTGAAGAAGAGCTTGGGAGGACTGTTAAAAAGATTGGCTGTGGCTGAGAGACAAGCAGTTCCTTCTCTGATGGAAGATGGGTTTGTATTTTACATCGGGAAAATTTTGAGCGGTTAAAGTTTGATAATCATTGTCAAAGCTTAAGAGCTTTCTTAATCACTTTGTTGCTCTAGGCATGTATTAGGTCCTCCATGCCCCAAACGCACAGCTTGTCAGAAACCCAGCTCCTTGTGTGTTTCCTGCCTCTTTAGGAGCAGAACACAAGGAAAGAACGCTGTTCATCTTCATTCCTTTGCAGCCACTGAAATCAACCCAGAGCCCAAACTCCACAGGAAGAGAGCAAAGAGTTCAGGGCATGTCTTTAGATCTCAATATGAAATATCTGTCATCTCTCCTAATTTCTGATGATGGCAGGGCAATCCCCCAGTGCACAGAGAAAGCCTTTGGTGCAGCTGTGGAACTTCCAGAGCTCTGAGGATGCCCAGTGTTGGCTGGGGCCATCCCTCCGACTCCTCCTGCTCGTCTCCCTTGGCTTTGGAGCTTCTGAGAACTGTCCAATGTCAAGGTTCAGAAATGATCCCCCAGGGGGGAAAAGAAACAATTTTTCCGCAGGGGAGCCATTCTCAGAAATGTTTCTTGATTAAAGATAAAATTGAAAAGGAATCATTGTTTGCAAAAATGAATATACAAAAGGCCAGTAAATGTATGAGAATGTGCTCAGCTTCCCGAATCATCAGGGATGTACAAATTAACACTGTAACGTGACTATGAGATGCCAACCAGTATGGCTAAAGTGAAAACGAGCCAATCGCAAGGGTGGGTGAGGATGTGGAACAGCTGGGAGTCTCGTGGTGCCGCGGGTGGGCGGGTAAGCTGGCAGGCCCACTTGGGAAAACGGGAGGCGCCGCCTAGAGCTGGACTGATGGCCGGCAGTTTTACTCCTGGGTGCACACATGTTCACACAAAGGCTCATGGAAGCACCCAACGGCAAACAATAACTTTACTGTCCACCAACAGTGGGATGTTTAATAAATTGTGTATCTTCACAAAGTCAAGTGCTAATCTGCCATGAAAATGAAGGAACAACAATTACATGCAAACACATAGATAAATCATTCAAACATAATTCTGAATGAAAGAAAAGTACATTTTGTGTGACTTCATCTGCAGCGAGGGGTATGAAGTTAGGGCAGCGGTGACGCTGGGGGAGCGGTGGTCGGAACGGGGCCTGAGGCAGCTCCTGGGGGCTGGTATTGTCTTGCCCCTTGATTCGGTTTCTGCCTATACCAGTGTGTTCAGTTTGTAAAAATCATCAAGCTTACTCCCCTGAGATTTATACACTTTCTGCATACATGTCAAAAACGAATTTATATTTAAAAAATTAGCCAGTGGGGGCAAAGCGTGTGGGGGGGGGATTGGCTTGGAATCGCAGCTCCTGCTCCCGCCACCCGCGGGCCAGACGGCTGGCTCACGTTCCCGGGGCCATATTTTTCTCCTCGGTGAAGTGGGACTCAGCAACACCTCCACCATGCGTTGTGACGGTGCTATGACAGAGCATGCCCCTTTCCTTAAAGGCGTTCTCTTATTTCAGGCCATCAGCCCAAGGGGCACCTTTAAAAATAGTAATAGTTTACTTATTGTGTTTCTAAAAATGCCTCACTACACCACCCGAATTGTCAACGAAGCTATGCTCTGGATGAAGATTTACCGGAGCCAAGGCTGAATGTCTGGTCCTGTGCTAAGAATATCACAGGCGATCATTTCTAAAGTCCTCCAGTCACCTTCAGTTTCCATGATTCTCCATCACTGACCCCCTGCACGACCCTGGACAAGCCACAGAACTTCCCAGGACTCTGTTTCACTGTCAGTAAAATGGGGGGAGTTAGCTATCTGGTTGCGATGGCTTCTGTCTGCGACAGAAATGGGTAGAGATCTTGGCACCGGGATTGGTGGCTTCGGCTGCTTTCCCAGGCCCCTTGAAGTATCCTCTGCCTGCAGTGGGGAGATGCTAGGACATGAGTCGCCACCCTACCTCCATCCCTGCATTTATACTTGAGAAAAAGATGAACATTTTAAGGTCAGGAAGTGAAATTCTTCTGTAACAGTTTTAGACGACGGTCAGTGGATGGCGGAAGGTTTGAGTGACAGCCCTGAAATCTGAACTTAAGGAGGCCTGGCCCTGTTGGTTTGCTTTCGGGAAAAGGAACGAGAAGACGCACATATGGGCAAGGACACACACTACGTGTGAGACGCAGTGCTCGTCACTTGTGCATGGCCTGTGGCTTTGGTGTCTGAAGGCAGAACCGCCTGCCTGCCTCTGGGCCTCTCCTCATGCGGATCCGTCAGCCAGAACCCCCTCCTGGGACTGCCTGCCAGGAGCTGGCCTCCTCTTTCCGGACCCAAGTCAGGTTACCTCTGCCCTCTGGGTCTGCACCTGCACGTGTCAGACCATTTAGTTAATTATACGAATGGACAAATTTATCTAAAATACAGCATCCCTGTACCTGTTGGCCCCGTCGTGGCCAACAGAGACCTCGGCTCACATCCAGAAAGCATTTGGAATCTGGAGTTTTCTCTCAGCAAGTTTCACCATTTCCCCAGCAGAAAGGGTGGTGATGACAGCTGGGACACAAGCGGCATCTTCAGATGAACTCCGTGCCAACAAGCGTCACTGGCACAGATGGTCCCCGGAGCCCAGGTGGGGCCCTCATGTTTCCCTGAGATGGAGAATGATCGAGTCACTTCACGTGCTCAGGAGAGTCGCACAGCAAAACAGTCCTAAATAATGCATGGTCTTCCCTAGCAACGCTGTGGGCGAGGACAGAGAGTGCTGGAAAACGCCACCTGAACGGTGCGGGCTGTGCCCTCCCAGCTAGCGTCTCCCTGAAGTGACAGAAGACATGTGCGTGTGTGTGCATGAGCGTGTGTGTTTGAAGGACCTGAGAACAGTGCTGCAAAGCAAGAAAAGCAGTCAGCAGGCTAGACATGAGGGTAAATTCCAGGCAGATTAAAGCAGGTGGGGTAGGAGGGTAGCGATGTCAAAGGCAGGGGAAGAGGTAGCCCTACATGCCTGGGGTGAACACAGCTCTCACCAAGGGGGCCCTGGAGAAGCCCCGAGCTGCAGCACAAAGGGCAGACTGGCCATGGAGCAAACATCAGAGGAATCCCTGAAAGAACTGTAATGCCAATACCTGGGGCAATTGTGCTGCCCTCCCAATGAGACGGGCTGCCTTGGGAGGCCCCTGGTCAGTGTTGAGGTCCAATGGAGAAGCCAAATGCAGCATGAAGAGCCCTCTACCCCTGCAGAGGTGGCCACAGTGGGTACCAGGAACAGGAAGACAATGAAGTGCCAGAGGGTACGGGCTGCCTGCCATCTCCTTAACCCAGAGAAGTGTGTCTAGCAAAATATTCTCACCCAAAGACTTCATGGTACTCCCAGAAAAAGGGGAGCTACTCTGTTGCAGATCAAACAGCAGCTATGGTTTCAGATGTGTTCAGTGACTCTGAAAGAAGAGCTTCTACACGCCCGGTCTGAAAGTTACTCAAGGAGGTACTCCAGCAAAATGAAAAAGGAGTACAGAAAAAGGGGAGAGTAAATGGAACTCAGTAGTGAAGTAAGGTAGAATGAATGATAGGAAGATCCATTAGGTCTTAATGGTTGGAAGAGCCATTAAGTGGTCTTTGTTTCTGTAAAGTACCATCCCCTCCCCCACAATGCTCTGTGCCTCTACCTCTGACCCCAGTCCTCAGCTTCCCCACCACTCAGATCTCCCACAGCGCCCACTGGAATGGCTGCTCCACACACAGAAAACTGTACCTCAACTTCTGTGAGAGCTCCTTCCCTCTCCTGCCTTAACTGAACCGTACATTCTTTCCCAGGGCACCATCGCCTTTTGACCTTCTCTGGACTGTTTGTGCTCCCAGGGCTATGGCTCCCAAGCTGTGGCACACGCCAGGCAGCCTTCCTGAGGGAAGTGGGGCAGGACTCCTCGTTCCGTTTTGCCACGTGACAAAGCACCTCCATCTGCTTGTAAGAGATGCCAGCCCCTCCATGGCTCACAGCACTAGGCCAGTCCTCTCCGTCTCCTGACTGCTGTTGTCCACTGACCTCTGGCCTCTGGTTTGTCAGGGCTCTGGCCTGGCTTCTCAGGTCCCCTCTCCACCCATACCTGTCCCGCCCCCATCTCCATGACAGAATCCCGCACAGGATGACAGAACTGCCTAATCACTCAGGCCCCTGGTTTAGACTGCCTCATCATCGGCGACACTCTCCTCCACCCAGAGACCCCGCTCCCTGGGCCACACCACGGATGTCAATATCAACCCCCAAAAGCCTGTTCTAGTACCTTGGTCTCTAACCGCCGTGTCAGCCACTCGCACTGTGACCATATTTCCCCTCACAGAAACCTCTAGACTTCAGAGCCCTCTCTTTTTGTTCAATTCATTAGCATTCCTGTTTCCTTTTCTTCACCGTCCCTCTTCACCCAGCTGAACAGTTCACTATTGTCAGAGGCAAAGGGCCTGGGGGCAGGTAGACAGGTGCAACGGAGTGGCCAGTGAGTGGCTGGGGGGCACAGGGTTAGGGACCGGGCCCTGAAGTGGGAACAGCAGCACCCTGAGTCAGGTCATCTCTGTTCAGTTCCACTTTGGGGCCCCCTCTTCCTGAGCCTTCCGCACAGCTGGGTTGGCAGCGGCTGGGAGGGGCTCTGGGTTCCGGCCAGCCTGTCACCAGCGGGCAGAGTGGCCTATCTTCCTTCTCAGGGCCTCAGAGTCTAAAAATCTGGCAAGTGGCTTGGCAACAGCTCCCAGGGTCCTTTCCGCCAGCTGACGCTTGGCGGACAGAAGTCACATTTAATCCTGGCAGGGGAGGGACACTGACTAGACCCCATCAGCCTGGGTTAAAATGCCCATGAAAAAGTAAATGGCAAGGCCAATGGTGCCTGTGAGACAAGGGCTAGGTGAGCCTTGGAGTCCCAGGGCTGTGGATTCCAAGTTTGGGGCATAGGCCTGGTGGGCTTCCTGGGGGAAGTGGTGCTGAGTCAGGGGGGCGGGCTGGCTATAACCTGGCTGCTCAGAGGCCATACTCAACTTCACCAAGTGAGGCTAATTTTAGCCTCAGGCTCATATGAGCATTGTCAAAGGAACAAGGGACCTGAATCCCTCATCAGAGGGCCTTCTGTCCACCGGCATTCTCTGTCCCACTGGCCAAGATCTCAACAGGGCAGGGGCTGCCTGTTGGCTCGCTTTGCGGCTGCACCCTGGCGCTGCCAAAGCCGGGTGGGTGTTAGCTTCTGCCCTCTCCCAGCTGTGAGGAAGAATGAATGGTTCCAGGCAGGCAGCGGGGACTCAGGCTTTCCTAGGGACTTGCGGCCTCAGCTCCTGTTGGGCGTCTTGGACCTCCAAGCAGATACGGTCTGGTGAAACCTCCACGTGTTTGGGTTGGGGAAGGAGTGGAGAGATAGGAAGAAGATCCCATCACTTGCCCAGCCTCTGAGAGCCCACACTGGGATGTGGGGAGCTGTACTGGACAGGAAACCTCGCTCAGCTTCCAAGGCCAAGGCTGGTCTCCCTCAGCAGCAAGCTGAGATCTCTTCTGTCAGCCTGTTTTGCAGACGAGGGAAGCAAAGCATGCTGAACACCCCTGTTTTAATTAAAGGCTTCTCAAGGAGGGTTTTGAGGGATGCCAGAACTCTAATATCATTTTGTGGACGTTGAGGAGCAAGTCTTGTTCCCCTGGTGCTCATCATACATGCGTGTATTCATCGGACTTCTGCTTACAAGCTTGGGTTGCAGGGCCTGAGCAGGGACCTGGCCACACAGAGCCTCCTGGGGCTACAGGCAGGAGAGGGAGACTCAGCTAAAGGGTGGGGCTCTGAGGGACCCGCACTTAGGAGGGGTTGTAAGGGGGTGTCCAGAGCGGCATCCTGAAGGAGGCTGCAGCTAAGAGAAGTGTTAGAGGATGAGTAAGACGTAGTTCTGCAGGGTAAGAAGAATGTTTATTGGCTCCAAAGGCATATCTCTATGATGTGTTCAAAGAAATCTCTCTTGTGTCACATTGGGAGAAGTTTATAGTTTTCTCTGACACTTTGAGGAAATAATCATCAATTGTTGGGGGAAAATCTAGTCTGCTTAAAAAAAGAGTCAATGCCCTCATCTCACTGGGAAGCGAGGCTGTACCTTCGGTGTCTTAGCCAAATGCCGTGTGGGTGCCCAGGAGTGTCCAGACTGAGTCCACATCACGTGACACCCGGTTTATCCCTGACGTCATGAGCATCCCTCTTCAATGAAAACATTTCTAAAGAGGCACACCTCCCTCTCCTTTTGCATATCCCTGAATTCTGACCAGAATAATCAATATGGGTATTCCTAAAGCCTGAGACATCTTTATTCTGGAGGGGAAACTAAAATGACTCTACGAGGTCTGTCCAGAAAAATCCAGCACTGTTAAAGTAATGAGAATGGTTTGTGCAACATCGCTGTAACCTGGCAGCCAAGGAGAGTGGACAGGAATGAGCATGTGTGAACAATGACGACTTCACCGTACTAGTCAGTGGGGGAAGTAGATGCTCTAGAGTGAGCGTATGTACTGTGTGGTCAACACATTCAAAATGACTGAGTGAGTAGAACAACAAACCTGCATCAGATTTTGCATTAAGCTTGAACATTCCTCCGCGGAAACTACTCAGATGATTCAGGAGGCTGCAGCTGTGGGCACCTAGTGATTGGCAGCTTCATCACAACAATGTGTCTGCATGTTCATCATGTCTCGTGCAGAGTTTTTTGTCAAAACATCAAATCACCCAGGTGACTCAGGCCCCTTAGGCCCAGATTTGGCGCCCTGTGACTTGTGACTTTTTCTAAAACTAAAATCACCTTTGAAAGGGGAGAGATTGCAGACCATCAATGAAATTCAGGAAAATACGACGGGGCAGCTGATGGCGACTGGGAGAACTGTGTGAGGTCCCAAGGTGCCTACTCTGAAGGGGTCTGAGGTGTCATTGCCTATTACACTGTTTCTTGTATCTTCTTCAATAAACGTCTTCATATTTCATGTTACACGGATGGATGCTTTCTGGACAGACCCCATCATCTACGCCTCAATTCAGTGCGCACTTACTATTACCCAAATTAGGGACATTGTCACCCCGGCCTATGCTCTGGCTCCAGTCTGAGACCCTGGTGAGTCAGCTGCGCACCGACAGCTTTGGCCTGGCCTGGGAGCCCGTTGGAAATGCAGGATTTGGGGCCTCGCCTGGACTGACTGCATCAGAACCAGTGTTATGAGACCCCCAGTGGTTCCAGTACATGACCTGCAGACCTGCCCTGTGGGGTTGTCACCACCCCCCGCCCCCCGCCCCGACAGTCTACAATGACCCCAGCTACCTCCCGTTCCTCCTCAGCGCTGTGCTTCTCCAATGGGATCCCTGGCCTGGGGCCAAGTCCCGGGTTTCTCGGCCCGGACCGTCACACACTCATCATGCCCCTCCTCTGCCCCGCTAGCTCAGTCCCTCCATGTCTGCCTCCGAAACATCTGTTCAGCCTGGACTTTCTACCTTCATGATCAGCTGTCTGATCACCTCCTGAGCCCACCAGGAAAAGCAGCCTCATGAGGGTCTCCCTGCCTTCACCCCTCCCCTACACCCCGCTTCCATCACAGCGCACCCGCTCGGCCAGGGGAGCCTCCTCCCGCCCTCCACCTCCGAGGCCTTTCAGTGGTTCACATCACTGTGGTGACAGAGGAGCCTGTGGAACAGCCCCAGCTGGAAATATCCGTCATGTTGTCAGACATCATCGTCTAATTTTTGTTCAGGAAATGGGGTCTCCCTGCCCCTGGCCTGTGAGACAAATCCCTGACCGCCCTGGGGAGCTGTGCCATCCTTTCCAGTTGTTGGTGGTGTCCTCACCCTTATAGACTTTAGGCTCCCACAGGCAGGACGGGCTTTTGTCCTTGCTGACCGGCGCTTACGGCTCCACTTTGGACATCACGGGCGCTCCGTCAGTGGGAACGAGCAGACCAGGGTCGGGGAGAGGGGAGACGGCCTCGGTGAGCCGTCATCTCTACAGAAGCAACTGCGGCTAAAGAATCCTCCAGCAAGGTCCCGGCAGCCGGACAGAATTAGAAACACACTGTGCCAGGTCCTCAGTCTGGTAGGAGGATGCTCCTGACTCAGCTGAAAAATTTCCCAGAAAATCTGACTGTTTTCAGTTTGGAGCCCAGCCTGGTAAGCTGCAGGGGGCCTGGATGCCCGGGCCTGGATGA
This sequence comes from Mormoops blainvillei, assembly GCA_004026545.1. NCBI lineage: Eukaryota > Metazoa > Chordata > Mammalia > Chiroptera > Mormoopidae > Mormoops > Mormoops blainvillei. The sequence continues at coordinate 176,392 of PVJD01001544.1, read as the reverse complement.
CGGCCCCGGTCACGCAGGGAGAACCCCGGGGAGGGGTCCTCTAGTGGGCACGCACCCTGTGCCAAAGATCTTCCCCATGTCCCTAGAACTCGTCTCTGCCACTGTGGCCATGGGAAGAACCCGGCTACCCGAAGAGATACTGAAGGAAGCACATCGGACATGGGGAGACAGGACTGGGGAGCAGAACAGTCCTTCAAAGACACTCGTCCCACCCAGGGCAGGGTCAGGCTCTCAGGGATGGGATCCCCATTCCTCATGGTGAGGGGCAGTGGGACTTGCCTACCAGATAGCAGGACTTCCTTAAAGCTGCAGCGATGAGCACAGTGTGGTGTTGGCACAGGAATAGGCAAACCAGAAAACTCGAGAACAACTAGAACTAAACAAGGCATTGTTTAGACACACATCTATATGTGGAACCTCTATACGGAAAAAGCAAAGGCAACGTAAACATAAAATTCAGAGGAGTGCTTGTCTTAAGGCAGAGCGTGGGGGTTGGCAGCGATGAACCAGGGAGGGGCCTGGAGATACCTGATTGTCTCTGTCTGGTCCTTGGGTTGGGCCGTGGAGTCATGGTGGCATTAAATTATAAAAAGGAAATACATAAATAGGGAAATTAGAATGAAAGGAGCTATGCGGGAGACCAATGGCGAGAGCGTATTACAACGAAGGGTTATGTTTAGTCCAAGCCTATGTATCAGAGGCCCGGTTAAAATAAAAGAGAGAGAGAGAGAGAGCAAAAGCGAATGAGAAAAGTTATGAGTCGGCCTCAATCTGGCTCAAACAAGAGCTTGGCCAGCAGATGAATTAGAGTTAAATTCTCGTTAATAAATAGTAATGGAGTCGCTCCTGCCCGACAGCACAGTGCTGCTCGGGAGGGCATCGCGGGGCCGGAGAAGCAGCTGGGCCTGCAGCGTGGACACCTGGAGTCGAGCGCTGGTCTCGCCCAGCAGCTGCGTGAGTGGGACAATGCCCGCCTCACGGGGAATGAGCAGGGACGAGGCGAGGGGCAGTAGGCCGGGGAGCAGGCTGGGCCCGGGCACAGGTGGGCAGTCAATACACGACGGCTGTTACGGTTTCCATTCGGAGCACTCCGTCCTTCAGAACAAAGTGACTGCAGAGCCAGCTGATGTAGAGCGGAGGACAGGACACCCCATATAGGGAGCCTCGGTGTCAATCACCACAGATGACTCCGACCACAGGCCTAAGCAGGGCAGAGCAGCCGGTGCGTCAGGGAGCTGGCGTCCGAATCCGGTTCAGTGAGGTCCCAGCTCCAGCTCTGTCCATCAGCCTCTTCTACTTTTCAGAATGTTCCTTCCAACCTTTTCATCAGAAGCAGGAGCATGAGGAAACCCGTAAGTGTTGGTATATTTTCAAAGTCCACCTTGGTGTTCTCACTGGGCTCTTTGGCTGGGTTTTTGGCAATAATAACAAGTTATGATGTGAACAGTCACAGCGAGGTCTTACATAGCACATCCGACATCATGAGATGTCCCAAGCACTTCATGTGTCTTACTGTACTTCTCACTATGATCCAGTGAGGTAGCTGCCAGTACAAATGCCCATGCACAGACTGAGGAAACTGGGGCACAGAGAAGTTAAGTAATTCAAATTACAGCCAAAGCGAAGAGGTACACGTGAAATCGGAGCTCGGGCGGTATGGTGTAGGGCACACTCTCCGTTGCCAGACTTTCCTGGGGAGGTAAGGTGACAGTCACTGCAAAGGAAACCTTTCCCAGTCCTACTGACTCTGCCACTCCGTCTCAGTGTTCCCCTGTCCTTGCCCCTGAGCCCTGCTCCATGTGCCGAGGAGCAAGGAGCAGGTATAAGCAAGGCGCCACCTCTTCTCAGTGCACAGTAGGTCTCTGAATGGACCGGAGGTGGGCCCTTGACTTAACAAAGCCCTGCCGTGGGCTCAGAGGTTAGCTGTGAGACGGCCCAGACAAAGGACCCTGCCTAGTTGGGGGCAGTTACTACTGGGCTGTCAACTCCACCTGGTCCGGCTGGGGACTTGGCCTGAAGAATTTGGGGAGGGGAAGGAAGCCAGTGCAGACTGTGTGAGGGGTCTTCTTCCCCTCCAGGCCCAACCCCCAGAACCACCGCCGGCAGACCCCTCTGCCGAGGCAGGCCCGGACTCTGCCCTTCGCACCCATCGGGGCCGGCTGGCACGGCTGACTCCTGTTTTCTAGCAAATAGCCAAGGTCAAGCACACTTCCTTCCACTTGGGAAACGTCACCACTTCAGCTTCTTGCTAAACAGCAAAAGCCCCTGGGGTTTAATATGAAGGCTTTCTAATGGATTTATTGTGTTTATTTGACCTTTCCAAGTGTGAGCTCAGAAACAGGCCCCGAGGAGGATGGTGGAAGCTTGTTTTTCTTAAGTTAAGCAAAACTTAAGTTTTGATGAGTACACCGAATTCTTGGATGGAGTCTGCTTGGCTTTCTTGCCGTAGTAGCTTTGGTCAAAAAGATCCAGTTAGGCTCAAGAGGAGCCCCGTGTTTACGGGGCGGCCCTGGAAGAGGAAGAGTGTGCCTGCTGAGAGGTAGTAAACGACGAGGTCTGCAAATACTTATTTTCAGCATGGAAAGAGCCACGATGCAGAACAACAGCTAGCAAATTTGGAAATTACTGCTCTATTTCTACTTCTAGTTTCGCAAATGATTTCTTGTTTTAGGAAACTTTTTAAAAAGTTCATGATCAGTGTGAGAACGAAAATCACTTCTAGTAATCGCAAATGTTTGGATTTTAGACTGAAGGGGACGAGCTCCAATGCCCGGGGGCCAGGCAGGTGACCTAAGTGACTAGCAAGAGCAGGTGTAAGCAGGGGACAAGGGGAGAGGGTGGGGCCTGTGGACGCCACGGGGCACACGGAAGGGGGCCGCCAGGCAGCTCCAGCATCAGCTCCAAGCGGGAATGTGGGTCCTGTGTTACAGATTTCCTGCTCTTTCGAAAAAAGACCAGAAATCAAGGTTTTTTATGTGTTGCTTGGGTTATTTTAATTTAGTATGGCCAAACGAAGTATTTCTAGGCCTAGACACAGCCTCGGGCTGATGCTGTCACTTCTATTGAGGAGTGAGGCTCATCCACCACCTTTATGGCCAGTGGTCACCTGCTGCCTGGCCTGGGGTCAGCCCATCCTCAGAAACTGCCAGCAGCTCCGATCCAACCAGAGACACCAGCCCACTGGATCCAGGCACCTGGTCACCGCTCTTCCACGCTGCGGCGGACTCTACTATAATATCCATAACTATGTGTACAAAACAGAACTGCATGAAAACCCCCTTTGTCTCCCTGAGGTCTCTCAGAGTGGATTCTGAGCATCCAGATTGGGAAGATCTCACACTATCTTGCTTTTAAACTTAATGTGTGAGAAAAACAACTTATATTTTACAAAGCACGTTGTCTTTTCCTAGGACCTTCACAAATATCCTATTTGCAGTGAGAGAACCATTCCAAAAACACACTTGAGAATGGATGAGGCCCCAAAGAACCTCTACTTACTAAGGTAGAATAGTTAGAAAGCACAGAGAACCACCGATTTCAATTCTGTGCAACCCGGAGCACTCCACTTTCCACGTCAGATTTAGCTTTGTGGCAACTCTCGCAAGCCCACGCCTCTTTCCTGCCTTGTCGGTCCAATCTAGGGACCTGTAATAACCACTTACTACATGCTGGGCCCTGCGCTCAGGGTCTTTGACACATCATCTCCCTTAATCCTCACTACAGCCCCATAAAAGAGGCGCTACAGAGCTACGGTCCCTCATCCAAAGCCCTGGGGCCAGACCGTTTCAGAATTCAGAGAGTTCCAGAGCTTAGTAATTCGGTTGCATGTGCCATATATATTGCATAACATCCCAGCGGTCCGGGGCAGCGCCTGCAATCAAACATATTAATATTTCTATAGCGAAACCTATGAATATTCACACTGAGTGAAATAAGGAATGACTATAAATAGCCTCCAACCTGTTCAGGTTGAGTCTGGCTGCCAGGTGAGTTTGGCTCAAACTTAGGAATAAAGTTTTGGTTTTCAGAACACAGTCCTACCCTAGAGTCTTCATTTTACACCTCAGTGAGGCTCTGACAGGTTAAGTGACTCGCCGAGCTCGGGTAATATTGGAGATGGGATTCCAGCCAGAAGTCTGTCGTTAGAGCACACGTCTATAACCACTTTGTTACCCGGGGAAACGGCACTGATTTCTGGGGGCAACAGCTGAATGTTCTAATTCCTGCTCTGCCACTTAGGTGCTGTGGGATCCGGGCAACACTGCACGCCCTCCCCGAAGACCCTTGGCTTCTGCGGAGGCCGCTGGCGCTCTCGTCAAATATCCCAGCTCTCACCTCCCTGGTACGGGATCGGCTTACCCTTCCCCACTCGTTTCAAGTTAGGTGTGGCCATGAGACGTGCTTTGACCAACAAAATGTCAGTGGAAGCGCCAAGTGTCACTTCAGCTGGGAGTTTCGGGAGCCAAAATGTGTATTGCTCCCTTTCCTTTCCATTAGTCACCGTTAGGGACTGCTCCTTCTGCCCTGGGCCTGAAACGGGGACACAGGCCTTGCACCACAGAGCCTTTAGCTGAGCAGCAATAGACGTGCCGCAAGGGCGAAAACAATCCTTGGTTTGTTAAAGGTAGTGCCGTTTGGGGATGTTACTGCAGCAAGACCTGGACTATGCTGACTGATACTGGCTCTTTCTCTGTTAAAATAAGTCGTGCGAAGACTGAGTGAGGCGGGACGTGTAAAGCTCGAAGACAGTGCCTGGCAACAGACATTAGCTAATTCCCTCTCCCATTCTCCGCCAGAATTCCCTGGCTGTAAGGGATGGGGATAATAGTTAAGTTGTTCTGTTTCAGTGAATAAAACTGCTCATTCACCCACGTGGTATTAGTGGAAAGGGTTTTCCAAACATCCACAGAAATGTGGATGTTTACTTATACATTCATTTATGTTCTTCATCTCACGTTTTGATGGGGAGGCTGGGGAGAGGTGGTAGGAGGTTGGGGACAGACTCCCAAACCCGAGGACTCCTGACGGGAGTGGCAGTGTGGCCCAAATGTCCCCAAAGGCAGGATTGCAGAGGGCCCACTGTGCCAGGCAGCGGCTGACAGCCGCTGCGCAGGGAGGAGGCGCCGTTTCCCCGGGGCGGCTGCCAGGCGGGGGCTGCTCAGGCGCACAGATGGAAGGAGTGAGGCTGAGGGGAGGAGATTCTCGGAGACGAAAATGTTCAGTTGCCACAGAACTTGCATTAAGACCCCATTTAGCAACACTGATTAGGGAGCTATAAATAGCACCTGGGCTCTCACAGGCCATAAAACACACTTCCCTGCTCTGCTGCTCCCCGCCTGTAGCCTGCCCTGCTTAATTGGGGCTCCAAATAAAATACCTGGAAGGCCACTGTGTGATGGAAGGCCCTCGTTGTCATGGCGACCAGTTGCTGGCCTAGGGATGGGGCTGAGGCTGGACACGAGGCAAGGGTGGGTTGGAAGGAGCTTAGGAGGAGGAGCGAGAAAGGGGAAAAGGAGGGATCACTGATAAAGGTTACCGCGGAAGTCTGGAGCCGCACCCACAAGCTGGTGGACAGATTAGCAGGCTGCAGCCTGTAATCGCTGCAAAAAATGGTCACCTCGCCCACCTCCTTTTCCAACCAATGGCTGACCACTGATGGCCACCAAGGTAAGGAATTGGGCCCGGCTGGCCTTGGGTAGATAGGAGAGGCAGGACGCTTGAATTTGAGTCCCGGCTCAGTCGCTGAACTGTTAGGAGACCTGAGTGGGCTCCCCACCTTCTCTGGGCCTCTGGTCTTTTCCACTGTAAAAAGGGGGGCCGAATGGGAAGGCCCCTAAGCTCTGGATACACAGACGGGCTCTACAGCTGAGCTTCCCCACTGTCAAGAAGAACGGAGAGGGCCTCCGCCTGCTGAGCCACCTCCTAGCCACAGGCAGCGAGGAAAGCAAGGTGTACATCAGGGTAGAGGGGGATGCAGCTGGTGGTGTTTGCAAAAGTATCTTAGAAAGCACAAGAATCTGGCAGCATCTGTTCTCTCTGGGGAGGGTGGCTGGGAACGGGGTGTCACTGTCCTGTTTTAATGAAGCCTTATGAATGTATTTATTGTCAATGACATCTAAATTTAAAAATACTGGACTTCAAAAGGCCCAGGTTTTCATGCTTGAATAGATGACCGATTAGACCAGTGGCGTCACCCTCCGTGAACTGGTCTCTTTGCTGGGACTCCGCCTTATGTGGTCCTTGAACCTCTTCAGCTATGGGTTTTAAAGCCTCTATGCCTTTGTACATGCTATATCCACCCCTGAAATGCCACTCTCCGCCATTTCCATTTAGTAACATCTTTATTTATTCATTTATTAAAACATTTTATTTATGTATTTTTAGAGAGAGGAAGGGAGGGAGAAAGAGAGGGAGAGAAACATCAATGTGCCGTTGCCTCTTATGCGCCCTCTACTGGGGGCCTGGCCTGCAACCCAGGCATGGGCTCCAGACTGGGAATCAAACTGGTGACCCTTTAGTTTGCAGGCCGGCACTCAGTCCACTGAGCCATGCCAGCCAGAGCATAGTAACATCTTTAAATTTAACTCCAATGTCCCTCCTTCTGGGAATACTTCCCCGATGCTATAGCTGCCCCGCACACCTGGTCCTCTCTCCACTGTACTCCTGTCTCACTTCCTAGGGCACTTTATTAATGTTTATCTCACCAAGTGATCATTACTTGTGTGGCTACCCCAATAAACCAGGAGCAATTTGAGGCGGGGCCCAGGTGTGACTCTAGGGTGCCTGCCGGGTCTTAGCTCATGGTGCTGCACAGTGCAACGCTCTGCATCTCTGAGGGATCTCATGACACACAGAACATCCATTCCAGGTGATTCCTTTGCAGTTTATGTGCTGAAAAGTCAAGTCTCTGCTCTCATTTGAATATGCTGGGAAAATTAATTTTTAACTTTAGCCTGAGCTGAATAGTATTAGGAAGAGTTGCACTCAGCAACGCAAGCAGTGAGGGGCCCGCCCTATGGCTCCGCCCGAGTGTGGATCATTGATTTGGTGGATTATTCTCCACAAAGGTATCAGGTGGGCCTTCACCTTGGCTGCCTTCCTGCCTGCCAGCTCGGGAATCCCATGGTAGTGAGGCACAGAGGGTCTCGGCTCTGCAATTTAACCAGCTGTGTGACCTCGGCAAGACCCTGACCCTTGCTGGTCCCCATCCACAGCATGAGGGGTTTGGACCAGCATCCCTAAGGTCCTGCCCATTTGGACAATCTATCTGGAATTTTAAATATCAGCCCAAGCAGGGCAGAACAGGAAGAGAAGCCTACTCTAGATAAACAAATAAAATCCCAAGTGAAGGCCTGAGACCAGAGGAGGGAATGTAAAGAGGTCCTAGTAGTTATACGATAATATTTACATGTAAGACACGCTCCCATGGATAGACCCAGAAACCTAAGGAAATGCCTCTCTTCTTTCAGGTCTCTGAATTGAAGTCACTATTGAAGTGTGTCTTCAGCCAGATTGCCCCCTGTGTGGGCACACAGATGATGTCCAACCCCCTCTCTCTGCTACTGAATGAACTTTCCAGAGTGAATGAAGTGATGCTATCATAAAGATAGCTTTGCTTATCACCCCGATTTATCTGAAAGATCAATTGTTTATAAATTGTCATTCTATAGTTACTTACTAATGGATTTCTGATGGTTTTGCTTCCAGCATCCTTTTCCTCCTTTTTTTGAGTGAAATTATCTTCCAGTTTCCTTGGGGGAGTGCGTTTGTTCCAGAGGCTGCCCCATCTCAGCTCCAAGGACGGAACCCGTGACTGGGGCTGAGTCAATCAGCACATTCCAATGCAGTGGTTACAGTGATTGGTGCAGGGGTTGGTATGTGACCCAAGTGGGCCCAGTTAGAATGCACTTTAGAACTTGTGCTGGTTGAGGCTGGCACAAGCATGCTGGCTACTGCTGGATAAGGAGGGAAGGGGTAGCCAGAGCTCCTCACAGTCATTTGGGGACCTGAGAAAGAAGAAGAAGGCCTCAGGGGTCCCCATCCAGACTGCGTGTGTCAGAGGGCCTTATGTGTAATGCTCTGCGGGATGGGAGATCCAGGGATCAGTGTGGAATCAGTCTTTACTTAGATTTGTCATTTCATGTAGGCTGAGAGTATGGGAGGCTAAAGCCCAGTAAGATGCCCCTTAGGCAGCACTAGGCACAAAGGAAGAAAAAGCTGAGAAATGTAAAGAGAGAAACCGGATCCTGGCAATAGTATTTGAACCTTGGATATAGGTGAAGCTGAAGCCGGATTTACCCCATGACTAGTTAGTGTAGTGATGAAAGCCCATATATTCCCTTTAATAACTTAGGCAGTTTGGATAAGACTTCCTGTTTCTTACAAGAGAATACAAGTAATAAACCACTCCCACTGTGCTAGGACGTCTCTAAACCCTGAATCTGAGTCCTTAAAGTATGGTCAGAAGCAATTCCTGATGGAGACACCCTAGTGTGCGGGAGTTCAATAAAACTTCAGAGTGACAACAGAGTCAGGGAACATTCAGGTGAGAAGGGATCTCCAGAAATACCAGTTCATGCAGGCGCTGCACAAGAAAGGATGTGCCACTCACTCAGAGAGCTTAAGTGCCTGACTCAATGGCAATGCGGCCGGTCCAGGGCAGGGAACAGACTAGCAACCCTGGATTCTCACTTCCAACATGGAGTCCCTTCAAGGGGCCCACAGCTGTTGTCTGGATAAGTCTTTGTATTTCCCTTTTAAACTTCTCTCCCTTGCTATGCAGAAGCTCTGCCACCAGGTGGCGATGTGGAGTCACCGCATGCGGTGTGGGATTGAGGTTAAGTGGTCATGGTGGATTCGCTTTTAAGAAAACATATCCTATTCAAAGTCATGAAAAGTAGGGACCTGCAGTCAAGATTGCTCTACCCAGCAAAGATATCATTTAGAAATGGAGGACAGATAAAGAGCTTCCTGAACAAGAAAAAATTAAAGGAGTTTACCATCACTAAATCATTACTATGTGAAATGTTAACGGGACCTATTTAAGAAAAAGAAGATCAAAACTATGAACGATAAAATGGCAATAAATACATATCTATCAACAATTGAATCTAAAGAACAAACTATGCAAACAAGAAGAACAGAGACAGAATCATGGATACCGAGAGCATTTTGATGGTTGCCAGACGGGAGGAGCGATTGGGGGATTGGGTGAAGACATGAGGGAATGAAGAAGTACAAATAGGTAGTTACAGAATAGCTGTGGGGATGCAAAGTACAGTACAGGAAATGGAGCAGCCAAAGAATCTATATGCAAGACCCACGACATGAACAATGGTGGGGGGATTGCCTGAGGGAGTGGGGGTGCTAGGTGGAGGGGACAAAAGGGGGAAAATTGGGACAACTGTAATAGCATAATCAATAAAATATAATTTAAAAAAACTACAATGAGATAACACCTCACACCCATTAGAATAACTACTCTTAAAAAACAGTAAATCATGTGTTGACAGGGATGTGAAGAAATTGGAACACTTGCACATTGTTGGTGGGAATGTCAAATAGTGCACTTTCTCTGGCAAACGGTGTGGAGGTTCCTCAAAAAATTAAAAGTTGAATTACCATATGATCCAGTAGTTCTACTTATGAGCACATACCCAAAAGAATTGAAAGCAGGTGTCGAAGAGACATTTGTACTCTTCATGCGTACAGCAATATTATTCATGATAGCCAAAAGGTAGAAACAACTGTGTCCATTGACAGATGAGTAGATAAAACAAAAACTGGCATATGCACACATTGGAATACTTTTCAACCTTAAAAAGAAAAAACACTGTGACACATGCTACAACATATGTGAACCTTAAGGATTTTATGTTATGTAAAATAAAGTAGTCACAAAAAGACAAATACGATACGATTCCACCTATATGCATGAGGACCCTAGAATAGTCAAACTCATAGACACAGAATATAGAATGAAGGTTCCCAGGTGCTGGAGGGGTAGGGGAGAATGGGCAGTTATTGTTTAACAGCTATGAAGTTTCAATTTCACAACATAAAGAGTCCTGGAGATGGATGGTGGTGATGGTTACACAGCGATGTGAATGTGCTGAATGCCGTTGAACTACACACTTATAACAGTTAAGACGGCAAAGTTTACGTTATGTGTATTTTGAAACAGTTAAAAATTTTAAGTGACTTAAAAAAATCTAACTGTGTGTTCTTAACTATTCTAAAAATGGAAAAACTGGTTATATCCACTTTGGTCCCTGAAATAATATGTTATCAATAAATAGTTGTGACTGTAAAGGCAAAAAAAGAAAAGAAGAGAAAACATATCTTAATTCAACTCAAAAGATAATTAACATATAAAACTATGATTAATTTCAATATAACTTTGAAGATAAGCCAAAGCATTATAACTGGGGTTACACACACTGTCTCCTAATTATTTGCCTCTTTCTAACCTTGCCTATGAGGGAGTGGAGAGAAGCCCGACTTCGAAGTCAACTGGCCGGCCTGCCCTTCAAATGCAGCCCTGCCATGATTAGCAGTATGTCTTTGGCAAGTCATGTCTCTCTGAGCTCAACGGATCCACCTGTACCAATGAGTTCATTGTTACTCTACACGGTGCTGTTGTGAAGGAGAATGTCACGGTTGCATCCTCAGGTGGTCAGTGCACCTCAGAAGAAATGAATGTGATCCCTAATGAAATGCTTGGCACAGTATAGCAAGAAGTCAATAAATGACACCTATTACTAGAGGCAAAAGGGAAGCAGGTCTACCACCGAAATGACAGGCCATGGGCAGTAAGGAAGGCGGTCTTGTAGGGGATGTGTGAACTCACTGGGAGGCCAGAAATCACAGTGTGTTTGTGGCTGCCCACTTGCTGACTGCATAAGGTTGACGCTTTTCAACCTCAGTGTCCAACATCCCCCTACCCGCGCCCCCCCACCATGCGCCCAGGCTCTGAAACCCTTCTAGAATCCTCTCTGCCTTGTGAGGACTGCAGGAGAGGTCCTCTTCCCCTTCCTCTGTGAGCTCCCTGGCCTCACCTGGAATCAGGGGGCTAGAGGGTCCCTGAAAGCATGGTGCTGAAGATTCTCAGGGAACTGGGTCTCCTCCTTTAAACTGTTGCACGGGCTGACTTTCCAGGCGCAGGGCCTCATTCTCTATGTCTAAAACCTGCCCCTGGCTTAGATGGTGCCCACATCCCCTCCAGAGCGGGGAATCCTGGAAACACCCCACCCCCTCGGGCTGACAGGCCTTCCCAGGGGCACAGAATTCCCTTAACTTCAAACCTCATCAACTCTAACGGAACAAATTATGTGACGCTTTATTTTCCCCAGCTTGAATGGGCAGAGCTAGCACCTCATAAAGTGACAGGGAAAATATTTGGCTGGTTTCGTACACTGGGGCCACAAAGGCTCACTTGTGATGGGCGGCCCTGCCCAGATCTGGGCAGCGAGGTCCGCAGACACCAATGCCCGCCTGACACGGGCCAGCTGTGTGCAGCCCACCAGGTCACCTCCTCCCACACAGCTCCAGAACCCGAGCTGCCAAAAACAACCCCGGTCATCGGTCCTGCAGAGGGGGTCCTCGAGGGCATGTCTTGGAGGCCCCCAGAGAAGCTCCTGTGGCCTGGACAGCCGCAGCCTCCCAGGGGATGTCTGTAGCTTATCCGGGTCACAGTTTGGCCCCAGCAGGCTCCCCTCAAGGAGTCCACCCACAAACTCCCTCCCTGCCAAACTCAAGAGCTTTCCAGCCTCTCCACCTTTGCTCCTGCGGTTCCGCCCGCCTGGAACACCGCTCCCCATCTTGTCCATCAAGCCCATTCCTACCCCTTCCCAGCCCTTTGCAGGGTGCTCCTCAGCCCAACCCCTCCGTAACGATGGACCCACAGGGACCACACCTTTCCATGAGCTGATAGCACTCACTGTCTGTACCCCTCACTAGAGAATTAATTACACACTTCTTAGGGTGCCTTTTTAAATTTAATGCTGGGGTTATTTATTTCACTGACACCTCATTTACTTGAAACTTTGGGAAAATTTTTTCGACATCAGTAAATTTGATAAATTATCCTTTTAAGTATCAACCTACTTTTAGTTTGCTCTTTTTGGGTGCAAAATTCTCTAAAAAGCATTATACCTTCATCTTTTTATTAAGTTTAATTTTTTCCAGTTTTATTGATATAAATAATTGACATATAATACCGTGTAAATTGAAGGTGTATCACAGTGATTGACTGGATATACGCATATATTGTGAAATGATATTATGCCTTCATCTTAAACCAATCACTGTAAACATAATGGGATCTATTTTTGAGGATTTGGAATTAGAAAAGAAAATGCCACTGGCCTCACCTGCCCCCCAGCCCCAGCTCTCATTTGCTGTTTCTGTTCAGCGAAAGCAGTGGGAAGATGACCAAACCCATGTACATTCAAGCAAGGGTAGATGAATGGCAAATAGGATCTGAGATCTTTTCTAAACGTTAAGACAGAATTTGGGGTCCTTTGAAGGCACTAGGTGAGTCTTCTCATTCATTCTCAGGGCTGGGGTTGTGAGGAGCCGAGAGTGCCAAATAAGTGCGCTGTTCCTATGTCGAGGTGGCTGTGGAGTGACGGGTAGGCTCTGCAGCGCCCGCGCTGTGTCTGACCCAGCCGGCTCAGTAATCGGGTCCAGATGACTTGCTGTGCGCCATGCACGACCGGGATGTGGCTCACCCTAGAGCACCGTTATCGGCTCTCGATTTAGAATTAATTGTGTCCTGAAAGGAGGGCCTCTTGGACCTGCAAGTGGAGCTGGCTCAGCCTGTCGCCAGCCCGGAGGGGCTGTGGCCCCAGGTTGCTGGAGGCTGCTGTCTCCCGGGGACGCGCCTTTGGGATGGATGGGGATTTCTAAAGCCTCGTTGCAAACAGTCTGATCTCTGGTTCTTGGGAAATAAGAGATGTTAAACAACTTTATGTAGCATACAGGATAGGCATGGCTACTTAGGTCTCATTTCCATTCTTGTACGTTACCATAGCTGGTTTGGGCTGCAGTAAATCCTCTTTGAAAGCCTGGGAATAGAGGGTTTGAACAAAGGGTAGGCTGGGCATGGTGACTGCGCAGGCGGTCAGGGTCCAGGGATAGTGGGAAGAAAGGGCCCGGGAGGCCCCTAGAGCCCAGGTAGGAGGTGGAGGCAGGAGTGCAGCCTCTTGCCCACAGGTGGGGTAGCCTAGCTCTCCTGAGGCTGGATGAGTCCTGCCAAGCTCTGTCCTCCTCCCTCATGATGCTTTCCTCAGGCAGCCACTTTGACTATGAGGCTTCTCAAAGGTGCCGCTTGCCACTTGGCCTTGTCAATGAGTTTGTAATGTCACTCATAGTCTGAACTACCCTCACTCAAAATTCTTATATACACGAAGCTTTACTTCCCAATGGCTTCCTTTACCCTTTGTGGGACCTTATCTGTTTCCCCAGCCTTGTTTCCTGCCATGCTTCCCGTGTGTCACCTGCTATTTCAGTTCCTAAATTATACCAGCCTCCTTCTCACCTCAGGGCCTTTGCACGTTCTGTTCCTTCTGCCTGGAATAACTTTTTCTTCACTCCTGCTCCACAACAGACACCTTACTAGTTAATTCCTCCTCTTGGCTTCGAGGTCCCCTAGATTTGCCTTCTCTGACTCCCAAGAAGGTCAGACCCCTTCATGCACTCTCCCGGCACTCTCTGCCTCCCTGGTGTGCCACCCAGCACTATAGTGACCCTGTGATAACTTATGAAATTGGTTGTCACATGTCTCCCTGCTGAGTGATAAGTTCCATGGGGTGGGATCCCTGGATACCTTGTTCACTGTCTTATCTTTAGCCCCTAGCCCAGGGCCTGGCACATAGTAGCTGGTCAGTAAGTATTCACTCAGTGAATCAACCACTATACCCCCCACTCCTACTGCGGCCATGTCAAGCTGCTGCTAGATCCCAAGCCCTCTCATCACTCCGATTTCTTCATTCTTTTATCTGGATGCATCTTCCTTGCCTAAGTACTTCCTGCTCTTTGATGAAGGAATGAATGAAACATTCACACAAACAAACCACTAGAATTTCAGATAATTTACACAAGAATCAGGAGACCCCACACTGCACACTGGGAAAGCACTGAACATGTGACCAGAGAAGCATTCACAGGGGAAAAGGCCTTCATGGGAGTGCTGCCTGCAACAAAGCTCAGTGAATCCACAAGCCTCCCTCCAAAATGCTTTCGGAAATCCTAAAGAGTCTCCGGTGAGTGAAGGCTGGAGGGTGGAAACGGAGAGTGTGGAACCTATTACGATTAATTTAAGAGGGGCATGCGTCCTCAACACATCTCATGTTTACTGTGCTGTCTGTTGTTCAGCTGAAGGGAAGGGGGAATGTTCGCTGGGTGGAAAGAACCTAGGTGTCCATCATTTCAGGACTAATAAGAGCTGTCAGAGGTCACTTCTATGTGCCAGCGCCATGCTGGGCAGTGTATATCCTATTATTTAATCCTCAGGAGAACTTTGACAGGTGGGCGTTATCCCACTTTATAAATGAGACGGAGGCTCAGAGAGCGTGACTAACTTGGCCAAGGTTACCGAAGTGGCTGTGGCCGAGCTGGGCTTTGGCAGCTGGGCTCCGAGGGCTCTGCCCCACTGCAGAGTGAGGTGCTGGGCAGGGCCCTCCAAGCTCAAGACGAAGAGGTGCCGAGGAAACAAGCTTCCAGCCTCTCATCCTGTCCGGCCTCCCCGGCCTCCCAGCCTGGGTGTCTGCAGTGGTGATGGAGGAAGGGAAGGGCGGACCCTCAGGCCACTCAGGCCAGGCCACTCGAACACGCAGGGTCAGCTTGCTGAGGGTGTGGCTGTCTCTGAGGGACAGCCATTGGGATCTCCTCCACCACCAGCCCTGCAAGGCCCGGACGGCATGTTTTGGGGCCAGCACCATTCACCTATGGCAACTCACACCTGCCCTTCTGTACTTGCAGAGTCGCAAGTGTCATGAGAAGCCAGTCCTCTGCCTCCCTGAAGTGACATTCCCTGTGTGGTCACTGTGGATCCCCAGCCCTGGAAAGGAGGCCTCCGGCCGCTTCCCAGGACCCTGATGGCTTTATGCAACAGGCTGCCATGTGGTTAGCTCTGGGTATGCAGGATGCCCTCGCCTTCCCTCTCAGGACTCCGGGCCCTCACCCAGGGCTGCCAAGTCCGGGGACCCTGGCGGCCCACTCTACAGGCTCTGCTCCCCTCATGCCCCTCCTCACGCTTGGCCTTACCTGTTCAAGCCATCCCGGTGCTTTATTCTGAGCACACAGAGGTCTCTGCTTCCCATTGTGGAGCAGGTGGGCCTTTACCCTCTGGAAGAGTCGGCTAGGGCTGCCATTTCAAAGTGCCACAGGCTGCGTGGCCTAAGTGACAGAAACACATTGTCTCACAGTTCTGGGGGCTGCCAGTCTAAGATCAAGGTGTCGGCCCAGTTGGTCCCTTCTGAGCCTGTGACAGAGAATCTGTTCCATGCCCTCCCCTAACTCAGCTTGGTTTGCTGACAATTTCTGGTGGTCTTTAGCCTGTAGACACAACACCCTGACCTCTGCTTCCATGTGGTCTTCTCGCTAGGTCTGTGTCTCTGTGTCCAAATTTCCCCTCTTTTTAAAAGACGCCAGTCATATTAGATTAAAGTCCATGCTAATGACCTCATCTTAACTTATTACATTTTGTTGCATCTTATTTCCAAATACGGTTATACTCTGAGGCATTGGAGGTTAGGACTTCAACATATACATTTTAGGGGGACACAATTCAATGCATAGTACTGTTTACTTTATGCGAGGAAAGACGAGGGCTACGAGAGAAGAACAGACGCAGCCCAGCAGACGACCACGGTGAAGCGGGGAGGACAGGATCCCCAGAGACACCTCTGCAGGACCCTGAAATAAAGGGGGAGACACGTGTGCGGAAGGCAGCGAGAGGCAGAACCGCGGGAGGCACAGGGGGAGACCACCGGCTGCTGTGCGGCCGACAGCACCCGCTGCCACAGGCTTGGGGCTCCCCGGGCCTGGGCAAGACCATGTCAAGGCCATACTGGGGACATGTCTGATGGTCGTGTAGCTGACCGTGGTCCCTAACAGGGGGGATTCTCAGAAGAAGGTAAACAGAGGCTATGCAGAACTTCAACTACGGCGACCCTGAAAGGCCAGAACCGACCTTGGCAGCAGCCTATTCTGATGCCACAGCCTTTTGTTCTTAATTAAACCCGAGTAAACAGTAAAATGCCCTCCCGACAAGACTAACGACCAAGCTCACTCAATATAAATCCCCTCTAAGGAGGGGTCTCCCAGGCCTGAGGTTCTGCGAGGCATTAGCCAACGCTTTGGTCCCCCACTTTCAGGGCCCCAACCTTGGACGTATTCAAGTTCCTTTAGTTATTTAGAGAAACAATTTCTGGGAAATCACTGGCATTTCATAGCGGCAGTCTCAAAACCAGTTCATACTCCCTGACCCTAACAGGTTATTTTACTCCTCACGATCTGCTCTGCCGAGGTAAGAAAAAGGACGGCAGGCGTAAGCGAAAGCGTTCGCCGCGACGCTCCTTACGAAAGGGGAGACGGCCTCAATGTGCAAACCGGAGGGTCGTTAATTAGATTATGGCATAACCAAACGGTCAGATATTATTTAGTTATTAAAAGTTATATTATGCCGCCAGTACCACCATTTATCCTGTTCTGAAAGTACTGGCCAAACGATTAGATAAGAGAAAGAAGGCAAAATTGTCATTATTTGCAGATGATATGATTACATACCTAGGACACCCAAGAGAATCCTAAGAGAACCTTCCAGAGAAATAAAAATGCACTAAGGGAGAAACTTACTGGTAAACAAAATTCAGCAGCTTCCCTCTAGATGTATAACAAGTGAGGAAATATAACGGAAGATAGAATTCTTCCCATAACAACAGCAAAAAAGATGAAATACCTAGGAATAAACATGACAAGATATGCATAAGTCTCGTAAGAGTAAAAATTTAAATCATACCAAAGGACATAACAGAAAGCTTGAATAACAGAAAGACAGTTTACGCTTGGATTGGAGTACTCAATAACTCACAAGGGTCAATTATTCCCTAAAATAACCTATAAATGCAGTATGATCTCAATTAAAGTACCAACAGGATTTTGGGGCGCCTTACCCAGATGGTTAACTAAAGTTTACCTGGAAAAGTAAACACAAAAGAAGAAATGGAAAAATACTAAAAATAAAGAGTAATGAGGCAGGAACAGTTCTACTGGCCATTAAAACGGATTTTTAATCGTAGCACGGCAGTAATTAAAGCCGCTGGTACCGGCGAAAGTTGAGACAGGTGGATCAAAGGGACACTGCCTTTCTCCGAGAATCGGCGAATGCCTGCTACCTGATGACAAAGCGGTCTGTCGGAGAAGGAAGCGCAGCATTTGAGAAGCAGGCAGACCTGGGCCGTCTTCCCAGCCTGGGTGGCCCTAGGCGCCTATGGGATCTGCTCTGCCTCTGTTTTTACTTCATGCGGCTCTTGTGAGAATTAAGTAAGGTAACGTATGTAAGTGGTCGAATAGGGTCTCGAATATAGTGGATACTCCTTACAAGGTCATTATTACGACCACTAATGTTGTTATTATTATCCTCACTTGAGGACATGCTTGTTGGTTTTAGAGAGAGGGGAAGGGAGGGAGAGAGGGAGAGAGAGAAACATCCATCGGTTGCCTCTTGCATGTGTATGGACCGGGACTGAACCCGAAGCCCAGCTGTGTGCCCTGACTGGGAAGGAAACCTGCAACTCTTAGGTTCACAGGACGATGCTCTAACCAATTGAGCCACACAAGCCAGGGCGACGTTATTCTTTTTTATTTTAAAACGATTTTAACCGTTGATTATTACGACATTGCCACCCAATCAGAGGCCTGCTGGCCTTCTGTCTGGTGGCATCAGCTACATCCCAGCTCTCCATCTGGTCCCTCTTCCAAAATATAACTACCTACAGATTTCTGAGCCCATCCATCCTCATGTAACAGGGGGGAGGCCAGTCTCCATAGGAGACAAGCAGAACGTCAAAGTGAAGAGGCCTCAGGAGCTATTGCCAAGAAAGGGTCTACGCTGGGGAAAATGCGTGTCTTTGGAGAGAAACACGAGCAGCCTCAGTAACGTAGTGTCTGTTGTTGGAAAGCCCGGGAGAGAATCTCCGAGGCTCTTCCCGCT
Source organism: Mormoops blainvillei (assembly GCA_004026545.1). Lineage (NCBI taxonomy): Eukaryota > Metazoa > Chordata > Mammalia > Chiroptera > Mormoopidae > Mormoops > Mormoops blainvillei. The sequence goes on along the minus strand of PVJD01001544.1, from coordinate 158,175 downwards.
CTCAGGGTGGGTCAGATCAAGGACAATGGTGAAGATGGAGAAATAAGCACGGTGGGTCCGAGGGCCGACTTCAGGGGTGGCCTATGTTACGGCAGAGAGTCGTTAGGCCCCGTGGGGGTTGGAAGCTGGTGATAGAGCCCCCCACCCATGCAGGCCAAGTGGTCTGGCCTGTTTCCAGCCACTAACACAGATGTTCCAAGGATGGAATAGCAAGAAATGGTGTTTCAGGGGGATGAGCCTGAAAGCCATGTACCAATGACACCAGGCTGAGGACAGAGGCCCCAGAGACGGTAAGGGCAGCCAGAATGCTGATGCAGCTGGCCAGAAGAGGGGGAAGAAGGTGATGGGCCTGCTCCAGCCCTGGGGCATGCCACGCACAAGGCTCCGGGCTACCACTTTTTCAAAAGCCTTAAAGCATATTGGAGACCTGAGGTGAATTTATTGGTTCAAAAACTACTGAAAAAAGTTGCCAAATTAATACATGTTTAATTCATCATCTACTAAAAAATAAAAGGGCATATGTCAAGAAGTCAACTGCAACTGAACACAAATCGACTGACAGTTATACCTTCATTATATTTAATGTAGGATGCTCTATATTTTAACATGTTTGTGTAAGCAGCACCAGTTAAAAAAGAGATAATACAAAGTATGGAATTAGAAACCCAAACAGTCTCCATACCCTGGGAAATTTGGCATGGTGCAAAAAGATGGACTCCGTCAGGAATTCCAGTAAAGTCCTCTTTTAAAAACAGGTTTTTTAATTCTCACCTGAAGATATTTTATTATTATTATTACCATCATCATCATCATTATTTATTTTAGAGAGAGAGGAAGGAGTGAGAGAAAAACATTGGTCGGTCGTCTCCTGGCGTGTGCCCTGACCAGGGTCTCAACCTACGACCTTTCTGGTGTACAGGACGACGTTCCAACGGAGCCACCTGGCCGGGGCCACAGTCCTTTTCCATGGTCTCGGAAACAAACCCCGCTGGCAGGACAAGGAGAGCAGGCCTGGCAGTGTATTCAGTGAAAGACAGTCACGAGCTCCCTGAGACAGGACCGTGTGAGCTGGCCGCTCAGTTGGCAAAAACTAACAGAGACTGTATCAAAAGAAGTATGAGGGCCAGATAAAAGGGGATGAGGTCCCACTATAACCCGTGTTAAGTGAGGCCCTGACTGTCCATCATGCAATCTACCTCTTTTGGTCATTAAAACCACTTGCTGCCTATTAGTCTATTTAACTGCTTCCTCCTGTGGCCCTGGGTAGTTACACCTCCCAGGTTTGGCTCCTCTTCCAGAGGGAAGCTTCTAAGAAGCTTCTGGCTGAGGCAGAAGGTGCCCTTAGTTCTTTGGTCTTGGGCGTTATTTCTACCCCTGCTATGGGCTTCTTCTGGCTTCCTAAATCCAGGCCCAGATGCAGCCTGGACTTGCTCGAAGAGGTCTCTTGGCTGCCCACCAGTTTGGACCCAAGATCTCTAATAATGCCCCATCTGGTCCTGGTCTGTTCCGATGTGGGTGGAGTACCTCTGCCCACAGTGGCGGCTCCACCCTGGTCAGCCCCCTTGTCCCCAGTCCTATGCATTTCTCTGCGGCTGCACTTTCCAGTTTCAGAGAACATGGGGGATTTAGAAGAGGCCCAGACTCTTAAGTAGAAAGCACTGGGGCAGATTACCTTAAACGTTCCAGGGGACAAGGCACGAAGGGCAGAGCCGTCCCTGTATTCCAGGTCCCAACGGCTTCCCAGAAAGTTTGGGTAGGCGTGCCCCCCGCCCCCCCAACTCCTCTCACTCCCGGGGAAAAGTGAAAATGTCTGGGGCCTAGCAGACAACAGAGGCAGATGACAGTAGGATTTATACGAGTTTTGACAACAGCGAGCCCCAGTAAAGCCCCAGGGGAGCGGGGAAAGGAGCAGGTGGGGGAGCGAGGGATGAATAAGGCTGTTCTGAGCTCCAGGCCAGCCTCTTCCATTGTGCATTTGTATTCGCCCGTAGCCATGGCACTCCAGGCAGAGGCCCAAACAATACAGAGGACACAGCTGTTGAGGAGCTTACAGCCTCAAATTTTCCGCCTCAGAGTAGCCCGGAAATCCCTTCCTGAACATGCCCTCCGCAGACTCCAAAGACTGCAGAAGCAATCCTATCCAGGGGCGCCGTGGGGGCTGCGACATCACCCTCGCACCTGGCACCACGCACATTTCTGTGCCAAGGCCCTGACGCTCCTCTGCTTCTGCCCCGCCTCCCCCCGTGTTGCTGGGGCCTAGAGTTGCGGGACCAACCAGGCTGCTGGTGGAGGGAGGAGGGGTAGGCAATACTGGTGGGCACGAGAGGGCTGGGGTGGGAGCCAGAGGAGAGAATGGATGTCAGCTGCGTCCACAGAGGGTGACTACGGTGCTCCGACCGGACCCCAGAGCAAGGCTGTCGCAAATATTGTTCTAGAATAGAGCGAGCATGCCCAGATACCACTAACGAAAGGGACCCGGGCCAGGCCAAGGCGGCATTTCTTAAACGTGGGCTGTGTGCCAGGCATCCGGCAGGTTTCGTTTTATAGACACCATGACACTAGAGCCTCCTGGGGGGAGGTACCGATAGTACCCACTTCTCAGAAGAGGAAACTGAGGACCCGAACATGGCAGAGACTTGCTCAAGGTCACACAGGGGGCTTATGTGGTATCAGGGGAGGGGGCCACTTGCTAAGAGTTCAACAAGGCATGGCTTGGGCTCTGGGAGGCCCAGGAAGGGGGCATGTGGCTCTTCATACCCAGCTGGTAAGGATGACCCTGAGCTTCTGGTCTGAGCCTCTTGCTGAGGCTGAGTTGCTCATAAAAATATATATATGTATGTGTGATAAATATGCATGTGGGAGAAGGGGGCACAGAGGAGGACAGCCAGGCCCCGCAGCTGGCACACAGCCCCCCTCCAGCAGGGCACGGTGCTAAGGTGGCTCTGGAGACCTGGACGTCTCCCCAGCTGTGACTCATCCACTGAGCGCCTTGTGCCCAGCTTAACCTCTCTGGGCCTCCCCTTTGTCACCTAAGATCAAATGCACCGATGAATTAAATTACACCTCAGTTAGTACAGCGGACTCAGCATGTTTTTGGAATGAGACACACTCAGGTTTGGATCCTGACTCTGCCAATTATTAGCTGGATGATCTTGGGCAAGTTACGTGATCTCTCTGAGCCCCAGTTACCTCATCCACAAAGTAGAAGGGAAGTAACATCTATTTGGTAGATTTGCTGGGAAGATTTACAAAATGTAAAGCAGTTAGCACGATATATGGCATCACTCCGTGTTTTATCATTGTTGTTGTTATCCTCATGGCCAGCTGGCATTTTTAGGCTCAAGGTTCAAGAAGCCTCGATTTCTCTCTACAGACTATTATGAAAGGGAAGAGCGTCCTCTCCCAGTGTGACCTCTGCAAATGTTCCCACATCACGGGGCCGCCCCAGCTTCCACCTCCTCCTTCTCTCCCTGAGTGGGGATCCTGGCACCTTTCGTCTCCAGGCAGGTCAGGCTTGGCACCACCCCCACGCCCCTGTCTGGAGCCCATTACCGAAGCCTGCCCTGCAGGATGGCAGCCGCAGCGTGGCCCACAGCCCTCTCTGGGCAAGGCCAAGGGAGGAAGGCAGAGGAGAAAGTGCCCAAGCCCAAGCATCCATCGCACAGCAAATAGCTGTGTGATCTTGGGCACGTTGTTTTACCTCTCTGAGCCTCTTAAAATGGGGAGTGCAGTCCTTCTCATAGTGGAGCATGGGTGAGAGAGTCAGTACAATAGAGGGTGTACACTGGTAAGCAGAAGGGGCTCCTTCCAGTGGGGGGAGGCATTGCCTCCTCTCTCCGCCTGCCGAGGGATAGTGCGAGGATGTGCACTGAGCCTCAGTTTCCCTCCTGCCCTCCCTGTTCCAGCATGCTGGGAGCTGAAGGCTTCAGCTACCATCAGCAAGCTTGGGAGGCCTTTGATGATGCTGCAACCCCCTTCCTCCCCCCGGCAGGAGACTGAGTCCCCATGCCAGTCATCCCTCTGGAGGGCCGGCTCGTGGGACAAGACCTGGGCAGGACCCAGCTGCCCTGAGTGGCTCGGGCAGAGTCTGGCTGCGTCCCAGCCTTAAGCCTCACTCCCGGGGCACAGGGGCACACAGGGCTACTGGTTGTATCAACGAGGAAGGCCTTAAATGCAGCAAGGTGTAATCAATACTTCGCGACTGTTGAGGGTTGAGAGTGGTATATGCGGTGAAGGAAGGAGAAAGGGCTTTCGTTGAAAGTAAGTTGATTTCACCCCAGAAGTCATCCTTTTGTTTGCTAATCATGCTAATAATATCCTCTATTTATCAAGTTCTGCTTTATGCCAATCACTCTCCATCGGTTATTTCCACCCCATAAACAACCCTGTGAATCAAGGAAGGGTTCCCCTCACGTCTCTCAGGAGAGGAAACTGAAGCTCAAAGAGGCGAGGTAACTTGTACCAGGTGTCCCAGCTGCAGATAAAGGAAACTGGGATTTGAACCCAGCTCAGCTAGCCCCGAAGCCAACCCAGGGCTTCCCAGCCCCACGCCTGTAACTCGAGGCTCACAGCTCCCTCCGGGGTTTGTCTGCTGTTGCGTTGGACGCTGTGCTGACTGCTAAGGAAAGCGGCAGTTGGGGCAGAGCCAGCTCCGGTTAACATAGCATTTGCTGGATAGAGCCGATATGTGAAAGAGCTCTCCCGTCTTGTCTGCTTTAAAAAAGGCAGTTGTCAGACAAAAAGAGGTCACCATGCCCTGTCACCATCTCTGTAGACTTCTGCCTGTGTTCCTCACCATTTGGCGTGAACCTGGGCCCCTGGTGCCACCTGCAGTGAGCAACGTCACTGGGGCTTGTCCCGAGCAAAGCTGGCGTCCATGTTCCTTCTCTACTTAATTAAGTCATCTGTCAGCCGTAAGAGGCTGTGGCAGGAAGAGCAGAGAAGCAGGAGTCTGGGGTCTCCACCTGAGCCGTAGCTCTGTCACTAGCACGTGGTGGAGAGCTGGCACCCCTTTGACCTCTCTGACCCCAGGTTTCTCACTTGCCAGATGAGGGTCATTTTGGCCATCCTATCGCTCAGGATACTTTCGATGGTCAAAAAAGAGAAAGTGGATTTAAGTGTTGCAAAGCACTTGTAAGAGGCATTATGCTTGCTGAGACAATAGTTTCTGTCATCACTAACAGCTCGTGTTTATGTTGCCTTACTCTGTGCCATTCATTGCTAAAGGCTTTACATGTACGTCAGTGTGACAATCTCCACAACAGCTCTTATGAGGTAGTTAGGGTTTTCAATCCCCATTTTCAAAGGAGAAACTGAGGCTTGGTTTCTAAGCATTATAGTGCCCAAGGGCTTAGTCCTGGGACGGCTTCTCTTCAGTAACTGCATTCATTCCCCCAGGGATTTCACACTGTGTGGTGGTTATAAAGACCCCCTGGATGTGGGACCGCTCCTCTCCGCCCCATATCCAACTGCCTAGTCAGCACCTCCGCCTGGATGCCGGGCGGTTATGTCGGCCTTCGCGTGTCCGAAGTCAAGTTCCCATCACCATCAGTCTTGCAGCTCGGTGAACGGCGCCTCCATCCTCCCAGTTGCTGGGCCCCAAACCAGGAGACCATCCTTGACTCGCTGACTCTTGTCTTACTCTCACCCCCGCAGCAACTCCTGCTGGCTCCGCTTTCGGAATATATCCAGCATCCACCTGCTCCTTATCACCTTGACTGCCACCGTCCTCATCCGAGCCACCAGCATTAAATAGCCTCCTTACTGGTCTCCCTGCTTCTCCCCTGGCCCCCCTACGATTTATTCCCAAGACCACCGTTAAACTGATCCTGCTAAAACCCGAGGCAAATCATGTCACTCCTCTTCCCAGAAGTCTGTAGTGACTCCATCGCACTCAGAGAGAAAACCAAACGTCATACTTACTCTGCCCACCCCGTGCCCAGCTCCTCTGTGCCCTCATCCCTGGCTCCGCTTCCCTTCTTCCACTGCTGCCAGCGCGTGTGCCTCAGGGCCTTTGCACTTGCTGCTACGTGTGCCTGGAGAGCCCTTTCCAGGCGTACCCACATGGCCCATCCCCTCTCCTCTTACAAGTTCTTCGCTCAGATGTCACATTCTCAGCAAGGCCTTCCTCAGTCAACCTTACTGAAGACCACAGATTCCAGCTTCCTCCAGCTCACTCTAGCCCCTTCAGCGCTTTCTTTTCTCCATAGCCCTCATCGTTAACTAACATTTTACTGTTTGTTTATTGACTGATTGTCTACCCGCATCTACTAAAACATAAGCTTCATAAGAACAGGGGTTTTTGTCTGTTTTGTCCCTGCTGTGTAACCCCACTGTATGCAATAGTGTTTGGCACATAATAGGTTCTCAATTAAGATGTACGGATTAAGTAAATTTTTAAAATCTTATTTGCCCAGGGTCATATGGTGGTAGAGCTGGGGTTTCAATTCTGTGCTGACCCTAACATGCACTTCCAATCTGGGAGGTGGGGTAGGGGAGGGAGGGCGGGGGATGGAAGGGGGAAGGAAGGGAGGACATGGACGAGAGCTGCTCTGCTTAGCATTCCCCTACATTTATAAGCAGTCTAGAAGTGGGGGGAGGACCAGAAAAAAGGGGTAGGTGGCCGGCATCATCCAAGACTGTCCCCACTCCTCACAAGTAGACATACCTAGATCTGACCAGCTGCTTTAAGGAAGCAAAAAGAAAGAAAAGAAAAGAAAAGAAAAGAAAAGAAAAGAAAAGAAAAGAAAGAAAAGAAAAGAAAAGAAAAGAAAAGAAAAGAAAAGAAAAGAAAAGAGAAAAAAGAAAAATCCAAGAGAGGCTCTGAAGTGACTTTCCCAAGGTCACCCACTTATTAGAGACAGATGTCAACACCCACAAATTCTGGGAATATGTCCGTGAAACCCCTGAAAATTGGTTTTTCGAAGATAACTGGCTTCTGTTCAGATGCGTCCATTCTCTCATCTGGTTGTTGACCCTGGGCGGCTGGCAGACACAAGTCTGTGAAAATCTATGATAAAAAAATTCTTTGCAGTAAAAAAAAAAAAAGATAGGCTGAGTGGGCAGAAACACCACGCCTGCTCCCCCGCGCCCTCCGCGCACCTCCAGCCTCGCCTCGGGCTGTCCTCGGGGCCCGCCTTGCCCCTTCGGGCTCTGCCTACTTGGCAGAGGTCCCTTTCTCTGCAGGGCCCTCCTTTACATGGGATCTGTGTCCCCTGCGTGTTCTCTGTGCCCTCTGTGAGGTCTGTGCTGCCCTGGGACCCTCACTGGATTAGTCTGCTCCTGCTGGATGTATGAGCTGGACCATGTCAGCCCCTCTTTGCAGCCACAAAGCCCCACCCAGGTCTGGCCTGCCGGGGGAGGTGGAGAAGGCTCAGCCAGTGTTTGGCCAGTGAAATGCTAACCTGCTGGACGAGGCAAAGGATTCCTCAAACACTCCCCTCCCTTGGGGACTGGTAACTTCTAGCTGGGGTCGGTCCCATCCTTGGGGGAAGCGGCACGGTGGAGGCCGCCAGGGAGGGCTCCTAGGTGCACTGACTGGTGGCAGCCAAAATTCAGTCATGAAAGAGGCAAGTTTCAGAATGGTGAGTATAGTGTGGTCCCGTGTGTGGGTTTTCTTTTTTTTTTTAACTTAGTAATTTTACTGTGTGGATGGACTAAGACAAGCATAAAGGGGACAAGATCTGAATCTAGAAATCAGCATTAGAGATGGACGCAGATGTGCCTGTGTATGCCTGGAACGTGTCTGCGGAGCTCTACAAGAAATTGGTGATAAGTGGGCCTGTCTTATTGCAGTTCTCCTGAGACAAGGCTTTGAGTGCAGGTAGTTTCGCGGGGAGGTGATCTCAGGAAATAAAAACGAGGGAGAGGGGAGAGTCAAATAGGGAAGGGAGGGAGACAAGAAAGGGTGTGTTGATGTGTCGACACTCTGGGAGTGACGGGCTCATTTGTGCGGCACCCTCTGACCTGCTGTGTAGAATGCACGTCAGAACTGGGGGCTGCGGAGCTGGGGGCATTTATCCACTGAGCCCTACGCCCCGGGTGGTTAAGGGGTACCCCAAAAGGAATGTTCAGGTTGCACTTGCATCTGGCCGAGTGGCCACCTGCAGCCTGGGAGGGAGCAGAGTGACAGATGCCACCATGGTGCGGGAGCAACAGGGCAACTGCCCGTGACAGAGGCTCTGAAACCAGGGGGGCCGAGGGGATCTTGTGGGCACCCAAGATCTGCTAGGAAATAGGGATGGCTGAGGAGTCTTAGACTTTTCACAACGATATCCTTTTTCCGGAGTTGTTTTGGGAAGAACATTAAGCACAAGGGAGCCCGAAATTCACTTCTCCTGTCACCTAGAAATAACCTTCGATAACCTGTTTGGGGTAGAGCCTCCTAGCAGTATTGTTCTGTTGTGTGGTTTTGTGTAGCAGACATGATTTTGTGCCCTTTTTGTTTGTCCCCACGTAACAGCAGTGACGCCTTCCCTGAAAGCTGGCACTAGCAGCCTCTGCAGTGCAGGGGAAGCGGGTGGGCAGCTGCTGGGACCACGTCCAAGGCTGACTTGGAAGGAGTTTCGGGTCTAGCCGGAACTCCGAGAGCAAGGAGGCCCCACTGGGCCGGCTCCCACCCCATGGAGCACAGCGCATTTATCACTGATGCCAGGGGCCCCGCTATTATACGCGGTGCTGCCTAAACAGCCACTGGGGCTTTAAATCCTTGCTCCAGGGTCACTTCCATTTTCCTGCTCACTGAGCACAACCAAACTTTTGCTTCCTAAAGAAAAGTCTATCCTTTAAAGCTGTAAGCACAGAAGGCAGCAACTCCTTAGACACTTGGCATTCCCCCCGTCCCCTACCTTCCCCCACCCAGGTCAGCCTCGGTGGGCGAGTGCAGAGTGCAGGGCTCTGAGGCTTGGAACTCGGCCCTGGACCCACCTCTGGAGCCGCTGCTTCCTCATCCGAGAAAGGGGAACATCGTACTCACATCCCACGACAGTCTGAGGATCAAACACGATCGTGGATGTAAAGCAGCTGCCAGTGCCTGACATTGTCGGGGCCTGCAAACTGGGGGCTTCACCAGCATACCCTGAACTTTTTACCTCTTGCCTCTTGCTGGGTCCCTGGTCCTGGGTTACCGCCCTATGTAACCCACCTGCTTCCCACTCTTCTCCAGTCTTGTCTGCACAAAGTCCAGGGTGCCCGCCACCCCTCCACTAACTGGAATCCTCTGAAAACATGGCTTTCATCATGCGCCTCCAACCCCTCCCCTGCCTCCCACAACCTACAGGCCAGCTGAGGTCTGGAATCTGCGGCTGTGAGCCCCATGCTTGCCTCATCCCTGTCCCGTTGGTCTCTGCATCTGCCACCCTGCCAGTCACACCACTGACCACACTGCCTGCCACATGAGCCCCATGAGGACAGTCCTCCTTTGAGACAGGCCCCAAATTCATGTCTCCTGCCAGTTGGAAATAACCTTCGATAACTTGCCCAGAGAGCTCACCCTCGGAGTGCAGATCAGGGTCCCATGCCCAAATTCGACTAGAGGAGCATGGAAGTCCTGGTCCTCTGTGCTGTGTGTCACCTCGGGGGGAGCTGTTCCTGAAGCTCTGGGCCACCTCCATCCCCAGTCCTCCTCTTCTTAAACCCAGGGTCTGCTCGGCTTCAGGATCAGCATCCCCAAGCAGGACAGCACGAGATCTGGGTCAGTTGACCCAGGAGGGCAACTCTCAGCTTTTGTCTTTCACCAGCTGTCTGACTTCAGGGGAGACCCTAAGTTCTTATGAGGTAAAGGATCTAATAATGGAGCCAGGGACACAGTATCATTATTATAATCTTCACTGTAGTTCTGATGTACGGAGTGTATTCTATGTGTCACTTTACAGTTACTCGGTCACTAATCCTCACCCTTCAAGGTAGGTCATATTATTCTCATTTTATAAATGAGGTAACCTGGCCCCAGAGGGGTAATTTCCTCAAAAGCATAGCCCATGCCTGCCTGATCCCAAAGACCCTGCTCTTCAAAGCCAAACCATTTTACATGCACATGCCGGACACGGGGCCTAAGCCTTTTGTATATATTATCACGTGTGTGAGCCTTGCAATAGCCCTACAAGGTATGTACTATTATTATCATCCCATTTCACAGATAAGGAAACAAAGGAACAGAGAGGTTCAGTGACATACGCAAGGTCACACAGCAAACAGCAGCAGAGCCAGGATTGGAACCCAGACAATTGAGGCCAGAGCCTATGTTCCTAACTGCTCCCCTCTGTGTCTCATCCCTGCTTTGCCCTCTCTTATTTCATGTGATCCTCTCAGCGACCCCTCAAGGCAGATAGTTCTAATCCTGTTTCACAGCTAAGGAAACCGGGCTCTGACCCATAGCAGGTGTGAAATTAAACCAAGAGACAATGCATTTCCAGCTGTGAAAATAAAATGGCTCAGAGCTTTCCTCAAATTCTTTCTGCATTATTACATTCTGGGAACCCTCTCACTGGGAGATGCAGCTGCAGCCACCTCGGCGACACTGTATTTCCTTCTTATCTTCCGAGTCCATGCTCTAACCACACAGACCGTTCTGCAGACTTCGGGCTTGCAGAAGGGCAACAGGCACATTAAGGAGGCCAGAGATCAGAAACAAAATCAGACTGCAGAAAACCAAGAAATCCTTCACCTACAACTCTGCTCAGTGTTGGGGTTTTGGAAAGTGGCTGGCCATGTGCCTGACACTGTTTGCAGGAATTGCGTCAAACACCTTGGGAATCCCTGGGGAGAGGACCTTCTGGCTGTAGACCAGCACGACAAACACTGGAGTGCATGCTGTTGGCTCCGTGCCTACAAAGAAGGAAGGCATCGTTAATTGAGCACAGTGTTCTCTCCACAGATGCAAGGTGAAGCCTCAGGATCCTTTGCAGAACAGTATTGGTTAGCACCTATTGGTGAGCTCCTAGGCAGCACCTATTGGTTAGAACTAACATTTCTCAGCTTCCTTGCAGCTAAAAGTGGTATGTAATAATTTTTTGGCCATTGAGCTATAAGCAGAGGCACAGTATGGTATTTCCGAGACATCTTTTCAAAGGGGGATAGTGTGCCCTCCTTCAGCTCTTCTTCCATCCTACTGCCTGGAATGTGGGTGCAAAGGCTGCAGCTCTGGCAGCCATTCTGGGTCATGAGGCACCTTTGGAAATAAAAGTCACAAATAGCGAAGGTGGAGTTCAGGCAGAAGCAGCCTGGGGCACTAATCACCTCATGGAGTCCCACAATATTCTTGAACTGCCTGTTTCCAGACTTGTCTTAAATGAGAAACGAATCTCAGTTATTGTTTAAGCCTACATTATTAGGGATTTTTGGTTACAAAAAAATCAGACCAAATTCATACCAATATACCTCTAACCCCCATTTGCTCTCCATGTGTACTTCCAGCATGCTTTCTAATTTGCTGGCCCCTGATTCTATCCACCTGCTTCACATGCCGAGCCTGTACCTGTTACATGCTGTTCCTCTGTCTGAAACACACTCCCCGTTCCTCTAGGTGGCAAACACCAACTCATCTTTAAGATCCAGCTCAAGTGCTCCTCTCTGGGATGCTATCCTGGATTCCAAGGTTATAGTGCACCTGCCTTCTGAGTTTTCATGGTGCTCTGGGTCTCTTGCTCAACTGCAACCCCTATCACCCTCTCTCGTAATTATCTATAGCTGAAGCTATCTTGGGAAGCTCCTGGTAGCAAGGACAGTGCCTGAGTTTTCCCACGGACCCAGACGGGGGATGCACAGTGAATGTCTGTAGAAAGAATGAACAATATATAAATGAGTGTCTGGAGGGGTCAGACATTCTAGGCTATAATATCTCCAGCAGCTGCTGTAGTCAGGGAAGACTTCCTGGAGGAAGAGAGAGTAGACAGGAGTACAGAGCATACTAACTTGGGCTATTGGGCCAGGCTATTGCCTGTGGCACAGAAATAAGATACCACAAACCCTCAAGAGATCTTGATATGGCTTAATGGAATGTCTCCAAGACAGTCCCTAAGCATGTCTGAGAGGTCATGACCCCCAGCTGCTGCCAGTGCCTGGATTGCCAATTGATAGTGATTGACAGGGCAGCTGCCTAAAGGAGCTCCGAGGCCCCAGGTCAAGCATTGTTGGAAACTGAGCTTACTCTGCTGGCATTGTACAGCCATCTGGTTTGGGTCAGAGGTCTCCAGGGACAGGTTTGATTTATAGGCCAGTGCAGCCGCCCAGGCGGCATGGGGGAGGGCACAGAGAGGCCAGAGCAGGGGTGTGGGGAGGAGGAGAGAGGGCCAGAGGGGCCCCCTCAGAAGCTGAGCAAGCACGATGCTTCTGCTCTCAGCCTCAAACACCTCTGGTTGCTTTTAATAGAGAAACATCGCAAAAGAAAGTAAGAAAAAAAACAAGGAATCTCCATAGCACCCACTATCTACCCGGGGCTCTATCATAGGCTGTTATTATCCAGAAGATGGCAGAGGTCCACGCGAGCTCCCTCTAGTGAGGCGCTGCCTCAGGTGTGTACTGGGCTTTTCTCCCTGACGGGCTCACTGACCTCTCTCTGCCACCCCCCAGCACAGCCATTATGAGCCACACTTTACAGATGATGACACCAAAGTGAAAGCCCAGAGGGTCCCACAGCCTTGAATGGCAGAGCTAGGATTCAAACCCTGGCTTTCTGCCTAACTTCAGAGCCTTTCCCCTCCGCAGGGCCTCTAGAAGGTTCTGGAGTTCAGATGAGGGAGAGGTAAGCAGGGGCCAGAGTCCAATGAGGAGCAGCCACAGAGAAAGATGTCCTGGGACTGGTCCCTAAGAAGGTGGCCGTGCCTTCCTCTTTGCTGGGCTATAAAGCCCTACAACCCCTGTCCATCCTAAATATGCTCCAGCAGCTCAGAATAGAGCTGTCAATATGGACCGAGAAGATTAAAGAGGACTTTTTAAAACGTTGGCATCTCTCTGAGCCTTGAGAAAGGACAGCTTCGGGCAGATGGAAGTGGGCCTGGCATCAGGCAGAGGGCACAGCACAAGCGAAAGAGTGACGGTGAGATCTGCCTGCTGAGACGCAGCTGCTGGTCTGGGGACTGGGGGCTGTGCTCTTGTGACAGAAGCTCTGAGCAGCTGGGTCTGGGGAGGGAGGCCACACACAGGGCACGTCTCCCTGAGTCTGCCTAGAGAAGGGAGTGCAGCTAAGACCCTCCTCCCTGGGGCAGAGTCAGCCGTGGCATTTCTCCTGGTAGGGGGCTGAGAACACGGGGCCCCGGTGGGCCGGTGCCTTTTTTGTATCTTCCACCGGATGTGACCTAGGACCAAGAGAGGTACCATCAAGGTTCTACTGGGGGCAGTGGAAGTGGGTGGCATGGGGACAACAGTGTCTTCTCCGAGAAACCATGGAAGATGGTTCCCATGGGCCCTCCATGCCACCATATACCTGGCATTCCACCGAGCTCCTTGCATATGTAAGGTGGCCTTACTGTCTAGTGAGGGCACCTGGGTCTCGAGGGGATTCTGTGGCTGGCCCAGGTCACACAGCTCGGCAAAACCTGGTCTTAAACCCATCTCAGACCGTCACGCTGAGACTAAGCAAGGAAAGCAGGGATACCACGTTGCATTTCGGGTGCTTAAAACCTTGCTGCAGCTCATCATGATTGGAGGGGAGGTACCGGGGGCAAGAAAGGAGGGCTTTGGGACATCCTGGAAGGGAGACTTTGAACCTGAGAATCAAACAGACTTAGGTCCCAATTCCAGTTTTGGCCCCGCAACCTTTTAGCCTCTGAGAGCCTCAATTTCTTCATCCATGAAATGGGGATATTAACCCAAACCGCTCAAAAAGGATTTCCTGGAGTTGCATATACACATAAAGCACTTAGTTTGGGGCAGGGAGATGTTCATCGAATGGTTACTCTGGCTTATCTTCACCAGTAGTCTTCTTGGGAAACCACCAATTTTGTGGCGGGAGAGATGGCTCTGGAGGGATTCAAACTCCTGTCTCTGTGTTCTCCACGTCGGTGGAGGGGACTTCATGAAAAGCCAGAGCCAGACCCGAGCAATGAACCCATCCAAGGCTGGTGTGCAGCCGGCCATCCATCACCAAGTCAGCCAGAAATGTCACCCAGGAATGCAGATGAGAGCTGCTTTCAGCCTGGGGAGGGACCAGCATCATGAAACTGGACACCGGGCTACTTCCTGCCAAGCGCACACCCGTGTGAGATGCTGGCAAAGCCCCCTTCTGGCCTTTGACCTCTGCCCTTGATTTGTTTACACACAGCGGGGCTGGGGTCAGAGCCTGAGATGGGCCACGGGTTCAGAAAATGACAACCAGACCCAGCCAGATGCACACATGTGTCAGGGACAAGGAGAGTGCTTAACAGCCTGGGAGCATGGCGGCCTGCTGGCGAAAGGCGGCCAGGTCAGGAGGAGGGAGGAAAGGGCCGGCGCGGCCCCGCAGGCGGCCGCCGGCGCTGCTCTGTTTCTCTGCGGTTCAGCGGCGCGGACGGAAAGCAGCCTGCATGTTCAGGGCTGTGGGGACACGGCAAGAGCACGCTCGTCACCGTCTCCAAAGAGCCTGCTGCCCACTCGGAGAGAAGGAGGGGAACCCCAGTACCTTCAAATCACAGAGAGGACAGGTTATGATGACAAGTCAATATGAGTGATCCGCAGTGCTGCGATCCGGGCTGACCACGTACGAAGGGCTTGCAAGGGTCCGATTTCAGTCCAGCTCCGTAACTATCCTCTCTCTCAGTCCTCCCCTTTCGCCGGAGAAGATGGAGGCCCAGTGGGCTCAGGGTCTCCCCCAGGGGCCTAGCAAGGGCGCTGCTGCCCCCCGACCTGCACTGGGGTGTTCTGGGCTCCAGTCTCCACCGCTAAGTCTGCCTCTGCCCCCAGCAGGGTTCCTGGCCCCTGCTGTCCCCCAGGTCCTCCTCCTCCTCCGAAGTCCTGGCATACCTCTTGTCCTTGACCCCCTTCTAGTTCTCCCCGCCCAGGAACTTTGACATTCTTTCTGTAAGTTTCCTGGATGTCTGCACTGAACCTTCTTCCTACACGCGCCCCTCTCAAGCTGGGGACCCGTGGCTATGGAGCATTTAGATGTGTCTAATGCAACTGAAGAACTGAATTTTTAACTTAATTTTAATTAATTTAAACTTAATGTAAATAGCCACATGTGGCTCATGGCTACGGCACAGGACAGCACAGCAGACTAAAGTACTTGTCATTCCGAACAATCAGACGTGCAGTTTATCAATATTGGATACCAATGAATAATGAAGACCCTTTAAGGTCATCCTGCCCAGCTCCCTCCTTTCTTTGATGGAGAAACAGGGGCACAGAGAAGGAAGGTGACTTACCCAAGGTCATGCAGGTGGTGGCCAAGCTGGGCTGGGCCGAGCCGGGTTTCCTCTGGTCCAGTGCTCTTCCTAGGACTTACCCCTTCTCCTCCCCTTTTTCCACCCCAAATCAGACTCTGGATAAATCAAATTGGCTCAGGTAGAGAATGCTTTTTCAACTCACGCATCTGAAAACCCATTTTGGCGAAACACGTTTAAAAGCCAAGGAAGGCTGCGCATGCCAGCGAAAAAGGAAACAAAAGCCGTCAACCCACTGCGCACCCCCTGGGTGGCTTACCCAGCCTGGAGGTGACAAGCGCCCCGGCCAGCAAAGGTCTGTCAGAGCATTAGGGCTCTGCCATGTCAAGGGACAGTGATAAGGTGTGAAAACAAAAGACGGGGTTCAAATCAGCTCTCCCACTCACAGCGTGACCTGGGCAAGGCTCCCAAACTTTCTGGGCCTCAATCAATCCCTCTGCAGAATGGAGATGGCAACATCCACCTCCGGTAAAGGCCACCCTCACCTAAGTCCCCAAAACACGTCGTCCCGTAAAATCAGGAGACACATCCCAGTGCAAAAGAAACTTCAAATATTGCTTCTTTAAAATAGGGTCATTTGTGACTTTTTCTAAAACAGCGCAATGGCCAAGTTTGATGGATAGAAGGCAATGCTGCAGCCCGCAGGCCCCGTGCGCAGCCCCCGCTGACCCCTAAGCCCCACAGCCTTCACTGTCTCCTGTATTGCACCCGGCCTGGCCGGCTGTGCTGCTGGTCCCAGGCTCCCAGGCCGGTCCCCACTCACTCGCTCTTCCCCCAGGTCGTTCCATGGCTACCTGGCCTCATCATGTAGTTCTCACTCACACGTCCCCTCCCCAGAAAGGGGGCCAAGGCTTGGAGACAGCATCCCTCATCCTTTCCTCCAGTTTTGTTCTCTTAAATCACATTGAACTGCATCTAAACTTACTATGGCATTTGTTTGGGTTTATTCTGTGTTTGTCTGTCTCTCCCCCTGAATGGTCATCACCGCATCCCCAGTGCCTGGCACAGAGGACATGTTCAAAAAATAGCCACTGAGCAATTGGCTGACTGATGAAAAGCCTCTCCTATTGTGACTGTGGCTCCCTGGCTGACTGCGGGCTCCGGGGAGGGACACCGGGCCTGTCTGGCTCACCACGGCAGCCCAGGTCCTGGCCCAGGCCAGCACAGGGTAGACTCTTCACAAATGCCGAGTGAAAGGGTACACGGCCCATGTCATTGCCCCTTCCCACCCCAGTGGGCAGACTGGTCTACGCAGGACCGTTTGTGGTTGCGGAAAAAGCGATGACTTCTTTACACGCAGGTCAAATTCGTGGCTGTGGGCAGGGTGCGACTAACTTCAAGGTACTATTCCTAGCTAACTGGAAACTTCTCAGGAGTCCCTTCCCTAAAGTTTCAGTGAGAAGCTTGTAACCGCTTTCTGTTTGTGCTGAGGTTTGGGAAGAGGGTGCTCTACCCCAGGCCTTGCCCTCCACCCAAACGAGCAGTGCTTTGTCACTGTGCTGCATGGACTCAAGCTATCCATCCATTCGGTCACAATAGATGCTGACTGAGAGCTCACCACATGCCAGGTGCTGGGACACGAGGGCAACGGGGATGGCCTAGCCCCCACTGAGGGGGAGAAATGCAGCCACTCAGGATTTCTGGCTACCTACCTATGCCATGTTGGCTGAGGGTGCAGAAGTGGGTGCACAGGAACGCACATCTCCCAGAACCCTGGCTGAGGGGCAGACTGTGGCCATTGATGCCTTGACACTCACGAGTCAGTCCAGGGGGCCCCGGGATTCCCCAGGAGAAAACGAGGGGCTAAGGCCGCTGTTCCAAACTTGTCCCAACTCTTACCCTGGGGCCACAGGGACGAAACATCTGTTTTTCGTGGTACTGGAGCTGTAAGCTCCGCCTTCAGGTCCCCCAGGCCTGACCCAGTCACAGCCGGGAGCCCAACCCCTGCTGTGCTTGGGGCTGCGCTTCCCCAGAAGCTGTTCCTGTGAATCTGGGGCATCGCTGCTCCCCACCCGCACCCCCTCCCGACGCGCACCCGCCTGGCCCAGCAGCCTCCGTCAGGCATGCCGGAGAGCTGGCTTCCGGCCAGCGCTGGGCTGGTGATGTGATCACCTGGGAAGCTTGTCACGCAGCACCCCCCACCCCCCACGCATGCCAAAGCCCAGTGGTTCGCCAGGTGAGACACAACAAAAATCCGTGTTTTTCACGCTCTCCCGAAGGATGCTGATATCTGGACAGGTGTGCTCAGTGACCCGCTCCAGGGCTCCCTAAAGCTGAGAGAACCAGCAGGTGGGATCCAACCCAGAGGCCTCCAATCAGAGGATGGGTGGGAACCTCTGCCTGCACCTGAGAAGCCCTGGGTCCATCAGCAACTCTCAGGGCTTTAAAACAAGACCATGCCGGCTAACAGTGGGGCAGAAGCTGTCAGGGTGCAGGGGTGGGGTCAGGGCCACGATGAGCTAATGCTAAGGGACGCCCAAATTATGAGGGAGCAGAAAAAACATGGGAGGTATCAGGAACAGTTGGGTGGGGTGTCCCTGGGACAGACGTGCAGCTGAGGTGGCAATGGGTTGCCTGAGCAGACTCCCCTTCCTGAACTCACCCCAGTCCTCCTGCAACCTTACACTCACCCCCTTTCCTGAGGCAACTTGAGTCTTCTGGGTTCTGGACTTTCAGAGGAGCCCCAGTTCAGCATCCAAACCCCATTCTTGGCATTTGGCCTCTGGGTGAGTGCTGCGAGTGGCCCTCAGCTGTGACCCTGGCCACTCCTTCCAGAGGCAGCCACCCTTGGGGACAAGAATAGGATCCCCCATGTCCCTCCTAGTGAGGCCCAGACATCAGGCAGAGAGCCATCACTCACCTAACTAAATACCTGAAGCACAGCAGCGTTCCCCCGGGACATCCTCGTGAAATGCATTGTGAGGAAGAAACATCAATAAACAAGGCAAGACCCGGAACACGGCTGTGACTCCAAGAGGATCACCTCAAAAGCTTCCATTTCAATAATTCTAAGCCTAGCAGACAATGTCTTTGCTGGCAGCTCTGGTCCCTCACTGCACCCTGATGCGGTCACTGACCTTGGGGGTGGGACAGATGAGGGGCAGCAGGTGCCAATGAGAAGAAGCCTATGCCCACTGGAGCTCCCAGCAGTAGGGTCACAGAGTGGGGCTGGTAGCTCTATTTATAGAAGCGGCCTCCAGCAAAGATAAAAAAGTGAGAAGGCAGCACGGCAGTATTTTCCAAGCTCACGCTGTCTCGGCTTAATTTCATCCCAAGCAAATAAATCATTAAGGAGGCACCGAGTCCTGGAAGATCTGATGAAGAAGGGCTATTAAACAGCACAGCCTTAACTTGAATTATGGCAGGCCGCAGACAAGCAGCCTTATTAGTGTCTGGGCTAGGCCGTAACTCACACTAACCGCCCCCTCGCCACAGCCAAGGGACAAGACTGGGGTAATCGGCCGGCTTCCTGGCCATAGGCAAACAAATGCTGCTGCCGGCCTCACAGGCCGTTTGCTCTCCCAGCCGTTTCAAACACCCTCCTGAGAAGCTGCTGACTCCAGTCGTGGCTTCCCCAAGCAGCACCCGGTCAGCATCAGCACCAATTCCAATCGGCAGGGGTGAGCATGCAAGTAGCTTGGCTGTGCTGTACTTAAGGGTCCTTAAATTGGGCCCGCCAACTCCAGCTTTGGTAAACACGGTGCCGTGTGGGTGAGGAGACTAGAGACGTGGGCGCTGGAGCTGGAGATGGCCGCCTCCCAAGCGCGTGCTGTGAGTGGCCTCTCCTCCCCCTTGGCCTCGGTCTCCTTGCCTGTGGAGTGGGAGGACAGTGCCTACCCCTCATCCATGGGGGTTAAGTGAGCTAACGGGCAGAGGGAGCTTACTAGCATTTGCACGGGGCTGTGGAGGTTTAAATAAGATGAGGCATGAGCAGGGTAAGCAGTGTCTGGCCTTTTGTAAGCGCTCAATCAATGACTGTTTAACAAAGAGCTATTTCTATTTGAGGTAATCCCTTCCCAAACAAAATGGCTCTCACGGGAAATTCATGGATAATAGTGTGGATTTACTTGTGTTGACCTTGCTGGCAACTGTGAGAACTTAGGTTCCAGGACACATAAACTGAGTCACATGTGAGTGGGGAGGACGGGAACAAGAGGGCAGGGGGCTTGATAGGAAAGGGAGGGGAAGCAGAAGGCGCAGGGATGGCCCTCACCGCCAGCCCGGAGAGGTGGCGGGCAGGGCCCGGCTGGGCAGCACCGGAGCTCGCTGGAATGGGGCAAGCGGGCCAGTTCTGGTAAAGAGGCCGGCACAGACCGCGGCACGGAGGAATAATCAGATGAACGTGGCTGCAGGATCAGAGTGGCGTGAGGAGGGTGGGCAGTGGGGCTAGGGGACACCCCGGGTACCTGGGGGCCTTGTCCGCCACCCCACCTTCAACGGGCAGCATCAGGAGCATCAGGGGCTTGTTGGAACCGCGGAATCTGGGGCACCATCCAGCTCTACTACGTCAGAATCTGCATTTGACAAGACCACCTGGCTGACCTGAAGGCACATTAAGGTTTGAGAAGCACTGGTGACAAGTCCATGGGGCAAGTCCCACTTACTTTGTAAGTGTGCGAAGTTAGGGAACTTAGGCCCAGGTCGCCCAGGTAGCAAGTGGGGAGACCAGTTATCTCTGGTTGCTGATGCGCTGAACCCTGTGGTTCTATGGTCTGAGCCAGGGTAGGGACAGAGTCTCGGGCACGTGGGAAGAAGCACCCAGAAGCCAAGGAGGGTCTTCGTATGTGTGTGGTGGGGGGTGGAGGGCGCTGGGGGAGCACCTCTCTAAATTCCACTCAAACTCCAAGGCCACTCCCTGGGAAGCCCTTCAGCGCCATCCCCCTCCCCCCCATGATTCTCCTCCTGAACCCCTATAGCTGTCATCCTCTGTGTCAGTGTTCTTCAAGACAGACCCATAAACTGCATTGAATTCTCACTCTCTTGTTTCTGGTGAGGTGCATTTTCAAGGGGGATCGGAGGCCTGGGTTTTAAGTAGCAGGTGACTTTGGACAAGACTTCCCAACACCCTGGTCCACTCAGCTCCCACCTGTAAAATGCGGTCTGGCACCAGCTGCCAAACGGCATCTGTTCCAGCCCCAGTGCCTGGGGCCTGCCCTCACCCTCCCGTCAGATTCTGAAAAGTGGAGACCGGCCACCTCTTCCCTTCCTTCCAGAGGTCCAGCAGCAGCTAGCCCACGGCTAGGCCTCGCGACATCTGTTCAGAGGCAGGTGCTGACCTCATGCCCACCACCTCAGCAGCTCATCTCCGCTACATATACACATGGGCACGGCTGGTGGGGGCACGGCTGGTGGGAACACTGCTGTTTGGACATCCTTGTTGACCTGCTCACCAGGCAAGTCACCACTGGGAGCTACAAAACCCTTAAACCAGACATTTAGTTGGAAATCCTTAAAACTGCTCTCAGTGAAGACCAAACTTGTAACAAATTCACAGTGGCCTCTGAACCTCAGATGGCATTTACATCATGTATATTAAAGAGAAAAGAGTCAAAAACCTTCCAAACCAACATATTTCCTGGTGTGAAGTCCCTTAGATTTCACAGTGTGGTCCCACATTTAGTAGCAGTGATTATTTCCACATTTAACAACACTAAGTAGTTGTACCAATCTATGGGAGCTGTAAAAGTCATAACTGACAAAGTTTAGCCCCACCTTTTTTAGTATCTACTCCGTATCAGGCACTAGCCCAGTCACTCTGTATTATCTATGGGAACTATCATATTATCTATGAACCTGATGCCTGATGGCGAAATACACTTCTCCTACTGTTATGACACAACCATTCTATGGAAACCCACGAAGCTGCAAATAAAGAATGAGGCAGCTCTATGTTAATCATATTAAACAATCACCAAGATGGAGTCAGGGGGGAAAATGAGATGCAGAACAATGTTTGCAGTATGATCACATTTGTGTAACACGTCTGTCATGAAATTCTGGAAGGACACATGAGAGGCCGCTAAAGGTGGTTGCCAGCAGGGAGAGGAGCTGGGGAGCTTGGGTGGTGGCATTTCACCGGACACCTTTCAGGAGTGTTTAAATTTGCTGCCTGTGTGCACAGTTTACTTTTGAGAAGTAAATGCATCCTGTTTTTAAATCCCTTCCTGTCCACTTCCTCACATAGTTCAGCGCAGACTGGGAGGACAGCTCTGGCAAAGGGATGGTGTCCTTGCAGGCGTCCAGGTAGAAAACTCTCTCTGGCCTTCATCAATACCAGAAAACTTGGCTGGCTGCCAACCTCTTCTGCTGAGCCATTGCGCCAATAAATAGTTGTTGGCAGATCAATTAAACCATCTAGGAACTACGTCTGGAAACACAGTTTCCCCGACTTGATGCAGGCAGACAAGCCCTCTCTGCCAGTTTGGCCCGAGGTCCTACGGTTCCCACTCTCCACCCCGCAGAAAGTCAGCCCAGGACACCTGCTCTGTGGAGTCAGACCCCGCTTGGTGGGCAGAATGGAGGCGGAGCTGGCCCAGGCAGCAGGGTGCAGGGCACAGGAGTGGTTACGACCTGGGTTTAAGTGTAGCTCTGCTACCAGCTAGCTATACGGCTTTGGGCAAACTCTTTACCTTCTAAGAATCAGTTTCCTTTTTTATAAAATGGGGATAATAATAGTCACATTGCCTCAAGCTTCATTATGTGAACAACAAGAAGAAGAAGAATAAAATGAGTATAACACTTGGCCCAAGGCATGAACCGTAGGTGGTATCTTTAAAAAGCATAATTATTATGACCCCCAAATCAAAGCTGCTCCGGACGCCATGCCTGCTTTTCTCTGTCTGCGGCTCCTTTCCACTTCCTGTGTCACTCGCATACCACTCACCACCCAAGAACTCTAAGACAGCAGACAAAGCCAGTCTGTTAGCTCTCCTGGCAGCCAGCATGGAGGAGGAGCCAGGAGCTTGAGCCCAGGAGCCATTCCTGAAACCAGCCCAGAACTGATTCCAAAGGCCTGGCCCACCACGGGGGCCGAAACTTACAGCAGTTGGGACATTTTCAGTGACATTATTCCGTTAGCAATCAAAGCATGCCTGATTCGCAGCCACTGCTGGGACTGTCTTTATGCAACTAGCTTTTTGGAACACCCTGAGGAGTTCTGTGCCGAGCCAAGGGCTTTGAGGGCTGGAGATGAAACCAGTGGGAGGTGGAAAAACAGGGGCAGAATCTCAGGGCCTCACACAAACTCATGGCTGAAGGAAAGGGTCCTCCTCTTCCCTGTACCTGGCCAGGTGAAGCAGCCTCTCCTGTCCATTCTCTTCCCGCCGTGTCTGCAGACATCTCCACCAGGGGCCCATTGGACCAGTCTGCCAATGGGAACCCTGGTTCCCCCAGTTACCAGCTGTGTGACTTTGAGCAACTTACTCAAGCTCTCCGTGCATCAATTCTTCATCATAAGATAAAGGTGATAGTACAGATATTAGCTCAAAGAGTTGTTACAAGGATTAAGTGAGTTAGAATTTGTCAAGTGCGTAGAACAGAGCCCAGCACAGACGAAGCGCTCTATTGGTTTTTGCTGTTATTATGTTGTTATTGCTGCTGTTATTATTTGGGCCCTGGATCCTGTCACCTGGAGACGCCCTGCCTATTTGCCTGGCCTCGGTTCCACGTGTCTCAGCTCATTCAGGAGGCAGAGCCCCTGGGTGTCTTGCCGCTTTTTACAGTGAACCCAAGATGCTGAGCTGCTTCCCTTCGTGGCATAGCTGAAGAAACACATTTGCAAAGGAAAGAGCACTTCCAGGAGATCTTGCTCTCGACAAACACATGCTTCAGACTGAAATGTGGTTAGCACTTTCTAAGTCTTGCTTTTAGAGTCATAAAAATTCAAAAATGGAGAAAATGCTATCCATTAACTTACTTTAATCACATTAGAAGAGAAGCCTCTGATAAGGCCACTTTTGTTTTAATCCAGAGGTGAACCCCAGGACCCGGCCCAGCTCACCTAGTTAATCAAAGACGTGAGCACCAATTTTTGGGTGTCTCCTCCGGGCCGGCGAGCTTCATCATGCCCATTTAGAAAGGAGGACCATGAGGTTCAGACAGAGGAGGTGATCAATGCCCGTGGCCTCCTGAGACTGTTGGGGCCTGTGAGGGGCCCTGGGCAGAGATCTGCCCCCAGGGTCTTGTGGGGAAGCAACCCCAGAGAGCAGCCCTATCTTTCTGCTCTTGAGCCTGTCTCTAACTGAGGCCACCAGAATCCAGTGGGGCCTGAGTTCGGGGACCTGCCATCATTCTACAGTCAGTGTGGCTCAGAGTTCTTCCCATGCACAGAACACCACGTTGGGTCACCTTCCCTGCCCATAGACTCCCTAGGGCCAACCCTTCCCAGTGCTCAGGGGTCCACCGGTGGACTTTGGCCCCGGTCAGCAGGCATAGGCATCGCAGAGTCCCTTCCCAAACTAGCCCCTGCCAGACTCCACTATAGTCTGTGCTATGGTCCACCCTATCGTCAGGGCTTGTCCCACTGATCATGGGCCTTTTGAAGCCCAGAGAGGTTAAGCTTCCCTTTCTGAAGACACGCCCTGCTCAAGATAGAGAACATTATTCCTGTCTGGGGAAGAGGCCAGTGCCACAGTAGACAAGCCAATTCTGTCGCCAAATGGAAGATGCCATAGGCTTCTATCACATGACATCCTGGACTCCCCTTGAGGCCTGGATGGGCAATCCATCTTCAGCAAACCTGAAAATAACCACCACCCATGGGGAGGATGGAACATTCCAAATTTCAGTCTCATCAAGTCTTTAGCCATCTGAAGGATCAAAGAGCTCAAAATGCCCCAAACACAGCTCTCCTTTCCCACCCAGACCTCTACCCTCAGCAGCAAACCAAGGACACCGTGGCTTGATTGCTCCTAACCCTATCATGCACGGGAGAGCCACTGGCTGCAACCTTGTTAGCACCCTAGCTTTGTACCTGAAAACTAAGCAACAGAATACCTGAGTATGCATCAATATCCAAGAGGAAGCCCGCCTTGGGGGCCCAACTGTTGGCTCAGATAGCTCCCACGGGATAGCAACATCAGCCTTTAATCCCAGCTACCATATTATTGATGCCACCGCAGAAGATCTCACAGTAGCTATGAAAGGGATCTGATACTGTCCCAATTTACAGATAAGTAAAATGAGTGGTAAGGCATCAGAGTGACTGATTCACCAAAGAGGCAAAACCACTGAGCGTTAGGGACACAGTTGAAAATAAGGCATATCGGACTCTAGAGCTTCTCGCGAAGCCCACCTATCCAGTCCAGTGATCGATTCTGGCAAGTAAACTTGACAGTTCTGTTTTAAGAGAGTGCTGTTGGTGTTGGCTTTCTCAGCACTGAGGTTTGCCTGGTCGCCATGTCTGTGAGGGATCCAGACATTCTCCACAAGGCACTGGAAGGACTAAACTAGCCTTCTCAGGACACACTCACCTGCTCCTAGATTTAACCAGTTAATTAGAGTACACAGAGCAACACTGCCATTCAACGACAATCTTAGTTCAACAACCACAAAAATAAAATATGAGCAAGAACGGTACCAATTATACCAGAGACCTGAGCATACCGGCCATAGTCCGCTGGCTTGCCACCCATGAAAAGTCAGCCCGCCCTCCTCTTGAATAGTTGTAAATCTTACTTGAGTAAATCTTGCTTTTGGCTTCTTTTTTTCAGTGTTATTGCAGTCCCTCAACTTAAAGGGGAGCATGAAAAAAGAGTGGGCTTCAGAGACTGACAGACCTGGTGGTAGCTGTCTGTGGCCCCGCTCTTCAGTTTTCTCACCTCGGAAATGGGGGCAATTATATCTCTCACTTAAAATGAATAAAGCGACAGTCTGGCTTTCAGCACCCGCCTCTGAGAGGTTTGTCAGGGGTGTGGCAGGACATCTGTTTGGATCAGGAGTGTGTGAGCCCACAAGGTCCTGCCCATTATTGTGGGACAGGCGCCCATGTGCCTCTCCGTCTAGAGGCCACCCTGCCCCCAGGAGTGACCCAATCCTAAGACCAATACCACTTGTGTTATTGCTGCCTCACACGATGATTGTGTATATTAAATGAGACAAGGCCTCAGAATTGTTAGGGGTCAAACCCAGCAGCTATGGCTGGTCTGCAACCTGCAGGGCATTTTGTTGGCCTACAAGGTGTTTTCCATAGCAACCAAGTTTAAAATTGATATAGTCCACACAAAATCTAGATTTCTGGGGCCCCTTGAAAAAACCAGAAGATTCCACAACTTGCAGCTCTCATTCCCCTAGAAAGGAGAGGCAGCTGCTCCTTTAAACCAGAAAGAGCTGGAATTTGGGTGTTCAGCCCTGCATACAGTAGCTGGTCAGTAAATGATAGCTGTTGATATCATTACTTATTATTTATCAGTAACTTGAGTACATGGCATTCAAGACAGGGACTATGCCTTCTACTTGCCACTCCGCTTCTGCTGGGAGCAGGAGGCTGGGCACGCAGGAGACACCATTTTACTTAACTCTTACACAGACCGAAAGGTTCAAAATTAGTGTCAACACTCAGAGCCCTTATGAGGAGTCAGTCACTATTCTAATCACTTCGCATATACTATTATCTTATTCGATCTTCAGCACAACCCCGAGCAAAATCACTAACACTGTGCCACATTTTCAGGTAAGGAAAGTGAGGAACTGCCCGAGATCTCTGAGCCAGCAAAGGATAGTGAAGAATCAAACCCAAGAGCCTGGCCCAGGAGTCCACATTCTAATCACGCTCTGCACATGGCAGGGCTGTCCCACGTGCTGACGACGGGCAAGGCCTCCCCTGCCGCTGGCCTCCCTCCCCAGCAACCCTAGGGGACAGGCAGACTCTGGAACTCCCCTGCTCCCCACCCAGCTGGTGCACTTACGGTCAAGGCCGTTGATGTAACGCATGGTGACTTCACAGTGGCCCCACACAGCACTCACCACCGGGTACAGCTTCTTGCCCTTGAGACCGCGAAAGGCCACGCCTAGGTACTGGCCGTCCACAACGAAGCTGAGCGTGCCCTCGTCCATGTCCAGCACCACAAGCAGCGAGTCCGGCAGTGCGAAGGCCTCGTCGGGCCCCAGAAAGGCCGGGTAGGCCACTCCGGGCCGGTTCTTGCCATCATGGTAGAGGCGACTGCGGCCGAGGTCCCAGCCCCACGACTCGGCGTCACTGCCCACCAGCGCCGTGTAGCCTACTGAGTGCAGGGGTGCCCGAGCCGTGGCCACGCCCACAACCGCGTGGGTGCCCCGCTGCCGAGCCGGCCAGTGGATCTGCCAGGCATGCAGTCCGCGGGCATGACCCACCTTGCCGCGGATGCCGTCAGTGCTCTGGGCCACCGGGTGCCTGTGGAAGGTGAGCCGGTCGTCATCCTTGACAAAGACATTGAGCGAACGGTCCTCGGGGTTCCACGCGTGCCGCAGCTGCACAGCTAGCCCCGCCGCAGGCATGTCAAGCAACTGGTCCAGCCGCGCTGGCCGCCCTGGCTCTGCGCCCCGCAGCTCCCGCTTGGCAGGCCGTAGCGCCGGCTCTCGAACCTCCACTGACTTGAGGCTCCCGGAGAGCTTCTGGCCCATGGCTCACTGCCAGGAGGGGGCCACCACAGCAGGCCACCGCTACCTCGTGGGAAGTGCCACTCCCCGCAGCCGGGGATGGGCCAGGGGCCTGGGAACCAGGCTTCCGGACGGTATACCTCCACAGCCTCTATCGGGCTGGGGCAGGGGCCCAAGCTCCTGGAAGGAAGCAAAGGGCACAGGTTACAACAGCAGTATCGTCAGCCACTTAGGCTCATGCTTTGGCTTATCTCTTACCATGCATTAATGTTAACTAATTAATATAATAATACCTAGCACTTATCTGGAACCTGCCATATGCCAGACACTGTTATAAATGATTTACATTTATTAGCCCATTTCATCCTTAAACCTCCCTGTAAGCCATACTCATTATTCCCAATTTATAAAGGAGAAAACTAAAAGAGAGAGGGTAAGTAATTAACCAAAGTCCTCCAGCTAATAAGGGACTGTGCCAAGATTCAAACTGAGCCCATCTGGCTTCAGAGGCCATGTCCTGGACTAGGAGTAATCATGGGTGATTTCATTTTAGAAAAATGGACTGAACCCAGAGAAGTTAAGTGACTTGTCCGAGATCATGGAGGCTGGAGAGGAACCCAGCTGCATTTGAGTCCAGGTGACAAGCCCTGTGCCAAGGCTGGGGGGACACAGTTGCCTAAAACAGGTAGTACATGGAACCGTTATCTCCTTTCCCTGGCTACCCCGGGGAGCTTAAGTAGCATCTAAAGTACAGCCAGGGTTGCGAAGCAAGACACAGAGCGAGGATCCAGGAAGATCACCTAGTGACATGGAGGTGGACACAAGGCAACCGTTTACAGATGGGGTGGGGTCTCCACGAGAGGGTGAGCAGAAAGCAGGGGGATAAGGGAGCTGGTGTCCAGGCTCTGGAACCAAACAGAACTGCATCCGAACCCCCTTTCCATCTCTTAGCTGTGTGTCCACAGGAAGGCCTCTTGGTCTCGGCCTCTCCGAGGCTCCGGTTTCCTCATCTGTAAAATGGAGAGAAAATAGCTCCCTCTAGGTGGTGTGGGAATCTGAGACAATAATATAAAGGGCCGACCTGAGACTCTGTGGGCAGGCTTTCCTCTCTGGCTCTGTCCTCCGGGCAACCCAAGTAAAGCCTTTCCCTTTGGAGGGGCAAGCTCTTTCTACAGGCATATAAAACGCCGTTAACAGCATTAACTCTGGACGCCTCCTCCAAGGCAGAATCCTAGTTTTTCGGGGGAGAGGACTTGGCCACTAGCACCGGGAGACCAGCCAGGGCCCAGGGTGCTTGGGTGGGCTCTGGCGTGGGCTGAGATGGACAGCTGAGACCTGTAGGTTTTCCAGAACTGAGGCCTGTGCTCTCCCCACCCTGGCCGGAGTGTTACTGGGCTCAGAATAACTTCCCGAGACACACCAGGAGACAGGTGTTTTTCGTCCCCTACTCAGCCTGGCCATGACCTCCCACCCACACAGTGGGCATGCTCCCAGCCAAAGTGCAGGTGGAGAGGGAGAGAAGCCTGCTGCCACACAGCACAGGTGGGGATGCCGTGATTTTCTTTTGTTAACCCTCCTATTTTATTCTCAATTCCCATTTTCTTTCCTTTCTATGATTAGACCCCAACTTCAGCTCATGCCAACTCCATCCAGAGAGCTCGGGCGACTGTTTAACCTGGAAGTATACCAGAACACATAAAGAGGAAAATTCACAACACTAGACAGTTCTAAGATAGCAGAATAAAGTTATGCCTTTTCATATCCCAAATCACCCAAAATAAAGGAGCAATTCTATCTTTGGCAAAACTGGAACACATTTGTAACATGAACCACAACTTATAAGGAGGGGCTGCCAAAAGCAGTGAAGATCAAATGGGGTATGAGAAAGCATCTACAAAAGACACCTGTGGCTGCAAAGCTTGGATAAAGCTGGCAGATTTCTATTAACTGGCACTTCCTAAAGGAAAAAAAAAAAGATTTATACTCAGGAACAATGGGAACATGGTATGTCATCTGGCGGTGGGAGCTGCCTGTGATACCCAGGTCACACGGAAACATGGATATGAACATAAGGGTGTGGGATGCGGTGCAGTCTCCATGCGAAGGTGAGTGGGAGGCAGGGGCTAAGGGGAGGAAAGAGGAGGACAAGGCTAACAAAGAAAAACCACAGGTCAGCCATCTTTGTAGGCAGCAGTGGGTTGGTGAGGCAGAGTGAGAGAAGGACCTGAATGGGGAGAAGGCTGTAGCTGCAGGTCTCTGCTATCTGGGTAGAAGCCAAAAGAAATCACTACCATGGTCCTATGAACAAAATTACCATGAGCCTGGGAGCAATCCTGCTCTCCTAGAATACTCCCATGAACCTCTTCTATATGCATCTCCTGCTAAATGCTGATCTGAGAAGTTTCGCCTCTTTCAAAGAGCAACCGACAAATGATGTAGTCAAAGATGCTAAAGGAGCAATAAAGGAGGAAAAGAACAGGAAAAACATATGACAAATCAAGAAAGCTCACCATAAAAAAAGCTGTCACAAAGTAGACAAAAATATTGACCAAATTTTTAAACTAATTTTATGATCACTTATTTCAGAAAGGAGACAACTAGTGTAGTCTTTAAAAAAAAAAAAGATTAATGCATTTTACATAGTTCTAAAGGCTACCTCCAGGAGAACTAAAAGTATAAATTTTCCAGTTGTCAGAGGGAACACAACACAAAACAGGCTGTAGCATGAAAGATTTAATTTTAAAGAGTAATAGAAGCAAAAAGACAAAGACATAAAATACAATAGGAAAACTAAGACTGAAATACCAGCCATGTCAATGAACGACCCCAGGAAAACTACTAAAAAGAAAGGATTCTAAAATGGGAGAATGAGGCAAAACCCCCAACAGTGTGCTTCCTGCAAAAGACAACCCCAAAACAAAGTGATTCAACAATTTTGAGAATAAAGGAATGGCATATCTATACCAGGTAAGTGCTGTCTCAAATCAAACAGGTACTGTTGCTTTAATATAGTCAAGTAAAGTTGAATTCAGAGTAAACGGTTTTAAATGAGACAACGAAGAATACTTTGTAATAATAAAGAATATGATCCACAATTGAAGATCTAACACACCAGATAACAGCACCCACATTCCAAGCAAAAGCTATAGAAACACAAGGACGGACAGAGAGATACGCACAGTTGAGGCAGGTGATTTTAATTCACCTCTTTTCATTCATGACAGATCCAGGGACCAAATTAGGTAAAGACAGCAAAACCAAAATTGCATAATTGAAAGACAATTTTAATCGATGTATATTTTGGAAAAAAATCCCATATATTAGGCCACAAATAAAACCTCACCAAAAAAAACTGAAATAATACAGTAACTGATAACAGAATTCTAATCACTAAATTGTGAATCACAAAACCCTACCGCTTGAACCTTTTTAAAAACTTTCTTTTGGTTACCCTACTCTATTTACACCCGTGTTACAAGTGATTGGCTTACCAAGCATGATAGGAAATTCCCCTAGGAAACCGCAGCGGTCTCAGGCCAACAGAAGCAGGCCAGCCAGCCGAAGCGCCCGTTATTGCCACCCACTCGCACGCCTTGGCGCCGCTGTCGGACTGCTGCAGCCAGCCGTCCGTGTGTTACTGTGGCGCTTCTCTCCTCAGGCTTTAGGAAAACCTTCACTTATTTATCTTTGCATGACAGGTCTGCGTCCTGTCCGTCACAGAGCAGTTTTTCCAATTTGAGTGTGACTATGGTATAAACAATAACGTGACTAAAAATAAATAAAAAATAAACTCTCTTTTAAACAACCCAGGTTAAAAAAAAGAGATCTACATAACAAGTCGATAATATCCAGAAAAATAAGAATAGTCAGAAATATTCTGTGTATTAGAATCTTGTGGGATCCTATTGAAATAGTGCTCAAAGGAAATCATAACTATTTTGCTTATACTAATAAAAAAGAATAGAAATACAAGAATTAAGCATAATAAATTAGAAAAATAATAGAACTAATAAAAAAAAAATCTGAGCACTGGTTCTTTGGGGAAAAACACGCCACAAAAACCAAACCAATGAAACATATAAACCATCTAATCCAATCATTTAGTCTATATAATATTATCACATTGTTATTATTATACTATTATCTATTATATTAATCTATCATGCTGATAATATATACCCTTGATATGATGTAATGAAATAACACGTTACCTCTATGGCCTTCCTCCTCCAAACCCCTAAGTCTAATCAGAAGAAAAACATAGGACAAATTCCATCAAAATATCTGACCAGTTCTCCAAACTGTGAAGGCCGTAAAAGTTTGAGAAACTGTCACAGCCAAGAGGAGCCTAAGGAGACACAACTACTAAATGTAATGTGGTGTCCTGGATAAGGTCCTGGAACAAAGGAAGGAAATTAGGTGAAAACTAAAGAAGTCGGAATGAAATATGGTCTTTAGCTAATAACAATAATCAACATTGGTTCATTAGTTGTGATAAATGTACCATAATAGGGGAAAATGGTGTGAGTGTATGGAACTGTCTGTATCTCTGCTTAGTTTTTCTATAAATCAAAAACTATTCTAAAAAATAAAGTCTATTAATTTAAAACATTAATTTATAAACTTTAGATAATACAAAAAATGTACAAAAATTTAAAATCACCTTCTATCTCATTAACCAGGTATAAACATTATTAGTATTTGGATTTATTTCATTTTATTCCCTTTTTCTATAAAATATTAGTGAGTTTTCTTTTTATACATTGGCCTCATGGGCCTTCATCAGGTTGTCTCACCTAAAATGTAGTGATTAATATTTTTATGTATTACTAAATATACTTTCATGACTAAAAAAATAATAAAACACATAAACCACTCAATCTGATCATTTAAAAGAGAGGGGCAGAAGGCACAAATATGGAAAATATGAAGTGAAATAAGAAATGACAAAATGGCATAGCAAAAATCACTCATAAAAGAAGTTACACGTTTGTTGTTTTAAAGTGAGGAGATATGTGCAACACAAATCATAAATATGACAAACTTCTACAAATGAGTAAGACCAACCCAAATACAAAATGTGAAAGAACAAAAACCAGCTCACACACAAAAACAAACAGCCTCTTTGAAAAGACGATCTGTCTACCAAATGCATACTATTGGGTTGGCCAAAAATCCGTTACATTTTTCTGTAAAATAAAAGACACACTGATCATTTTCACCAATAACTTTATTGATTTGCATATTTTGAGTATGTCAGCTATCTCCCACTATTGGCTTCTAGTGGGTAGAGGCCAGGGGTGCTGCTAAACATCTTCCAATGCATAAGGCAGCCCCAGAGCAAAGAATTATTTGGTCAAAATGTCAGTAGCACAAGAAACTTCGCAAACCACTTTTGACATGTTCGATCAGTCACAGCACCTTCTCCATACACTGCACAAATCTTTTTTTGTGTTTCAATTGTGTTTTTACCTTTCTCAAAACAACAAAGCATAATATACCAAAAATGTTGCATATTTTCTTCCATCTTCAATATAAAAATGCACAAAAATTCACCAATTTTGACAAGTTTTTTTTTTTTTAATGCACACTGGTATGACAGCTGTCCCAATACAACCTAACAAAATTGTTCTGAATGAAGTTAAAGACAACTAAGCACTACTAGAGACATTGTATGGGGAAAAACATAATGGACTTTTTGGCCAATCCAATAAAAAGAGAAAATAGTTACAACTACAATGAAGTGCCATTTTGGTATATCAGATTAGTGAAGATCAAAAGGTAGGATAACGTCTTCTTGGAGAAGCAGACAGGTTCCTACATGGCTAAATGGAAGGTTAAATGGTGTAACCTCAGCGAATGGCAAATTAGCATCATCTGTCAGAATTACTAATGTGCATACCTTTTGACCTAGCAAGCCCACTTCCAGCATTTATTCAGATACATTCTCAAGTGGGCAAAACTACCAATATATGTATCTATGTATACATGTAATATGCCGTGTATGTATTGTATAATGTATAACATATAATACATGCATATATAAATTATCATATGTATTACATATATAAATATACAGGATTGTTTGTAGTAGCAAAACATTGGGGGAAACCCCAAATGAACACAGGATAATTTCTTTTGCGAGAAGTTCTGCTTTTATTGCATTAAAGACTGCAAATGATAAGACTCTAAATTATGATAAATCCCTATAACAGAAAACTATGCAGCTGGAGAAAAGAATGTGCTGATATAGAAGACACAACAGATCGAGGAAGTGAAATGAATGAGGAGCTGTGTCCAGTATGCTACCATTACTGTGGAGGGAGACGGAGGGGAGAAGTAAGAGGGAGAAGAGAAGAAAGGGAGGAGGAGGTAGGGTATTGAACTCCAAGGGCTTCATCCAGTCCTTGAGCCTCAACCAGGTTATGAGAAAAAAGCAAGATAACATGCAAGAGGTGTAGGCTGTGTAGCGGGGGTTCAATCAGTAATCAGTAGAGCCAACACATGCACCCAGGGTCCTCTCTGGAAGTTTGCATAGGCAGCCCCAGGGCGTCTTGGTGGGAGGTCAGGGGGGTTGGAATCTGCCACTTTTGTAATTCACTTAAAG
The DNA here is from genome assembly GCA_004026545.1 of Mormoops blainvillei. NCBI lineage: Eukaryota > Metazoa > Chordata > Mammalia > Chiroptera > Mormoopidae > Mormoops > Mormoops blainvillei. The sequence continues at coordinate 124,641 of PVJD01001544.1, read as the reverse complement.
GCTCCTCCTATGCTCTCGTTCTAACAGACCAGGAAACTAGGCTCCAAGAGGAAGCATCCTGACCAAGTGACCTAGCCGAAACCAGCAGGGCTGACCCCCCACCCCCACCCCAGTAGCCTGAACCCGAAGTGCCCACTGCCTCCACTCCCCGGCGCTTTCCCCGTCACTAACCTTAAATATAGGCACTCACTCTGTGTCGAGCCGCATACCTGCTTCACAGGAACTAGGAGGGGTGTGCCCCTTTACTCAAAAGGTAAAAGAGACTCCCAGCGGGAGGCACCCAGTAACTGGCAGGGCTGGGATGGACCCTGGGGCCACAGCAGGAGAAGCCTGGGCTTTACCATTTCCCTCCAAGCTTTTCAGAACAGAACCTTTCCATGATGACCATCCAGGACACTTCTAAGGGAAATGTCCACAACTGTGCCACCTTTGTTGTTGTTGAAGAGACAACTTGAACGTGTTTGAAAGCAACAGCCAAGTGGCAGCTTCAGAGGAGACCCATGCTGGGTCACTGAGGGCAGGGCGTTCTCCCTCCTGGCTGCAGTGTCAGGGCCTCAAAGTCTCTGCCACCATCAGTGTAGGTGGGGATCCTGAAGGCTGCCCACACTGGGGACGTGGCGAGGTGGGCGTGTAACGGGCAGCCCCTTTGCTGTGCCCCCCACCCCCCCCAAGACAGGGCCCAGGATGGAGTGTTCGTGAATGGCCGTGCACTAAGGAAAACTAGTGACATCACAATATAAGGAAGGCCAGGGTTTGAATTCCTGCCTGTCCGTTGGGCCCTGGGCAAGGATTTAACCTCTCTGAGACTCATCTGAAAAGTGCTGCTAACCCCATGCTAACCTCGCCTGCCTTTGCAAGGGTCAGAGCAGACATCTGTAAAGTCTGGCATGGCACAGCACACCCTAGAGGCACCCGGGTAACGCTAAGGGCTGCTTTAAACTGTGTATGTCCTCCAACATGGCCATTTCTCCATCTGGATGTGTCCTAAAGAAACGACCATGGGTATGCACTAGGATTCAGCTACAGAAGAACCCGTCAAGGGCAACAGGATCAGAATCAAGAAACAGGATGACCAGCTGAAGACAGGGTCAAGGCCAGAGTTGGAAGACAGAAATGCAGAGTCCCAACTCCTACACTGGGGTCACAGGTCAGTCTTCAAGTCTTTGTCTAGGCATATGGGGCCCTGTGTCCATCCTCCCTCCCCTCCCCAATCCTGCCTGGGAGCTCCACCTTTTCCAGGAAGCCTGCCCTGTCCGCCTGAGCCAGCCCCACACCTCTGTCCATCCTGAGCCAGCCTGTTCCTGATTATCTGCACTTTTCTACCTTGAGGGGTATTCCTCGGAGGACAGGAAGCTCTCACCTGGCTTCCTTGCTCGCCTCACTCACAGACACAGGCACAGCGCTTCAGACAGGGTACAGAACATACATGGGTGTAAAGAGGAGATGCTGGGCTTTTAGGGGAGTCTCATTTTCTGCTCTTTAGAGGATGTGGCAAGAAAAAAGCCCGGCCTGGAGTCCGGAGGTGGGGACTCGGAGCCCAGTTCTGCCACTAACATGGTCACAGCCTCTGAGCAGCTGACACTTAGCTGTACCCAGGCTGCCCCTTTGTTAGATGCCGCTGCGCACCCTTCTGCTTCCAGTCCTCACTTGTTTGTTCAACAAACAGTGAATGCCTGCCATGTGCCAGGCTCTGTGCTGTTAAGAGCCAGGGACATGGTAGTGGCCAAGCCAGGCTCAATCTCTGCCCTCCCTCTCCAGCCAAAGGGAGTAGATGTTCGTCACATTTCTCTTTTTGTCTCTCCCACAGCATGTGGCACCAGGCCATGCACACGACCAACATAGGAGTTAACCTCCTGATAGGAATAACACTGTCTTGCAGCCCGGTAAGCACAGGGCGTACTGAGCAATGTCTAAGGGCGCTTCCATCACATTCCCCCCAAACCCAACTCAACGTCTTAGGTCATACTTGGACCTCGACAATGGCAGAGCAAGAAAACAAAAACTCAGATTGCCAATTGCCCTTCCCAGGACCCTGGCAAGTGTTGCAATGCAACAAGGAAATGAGGAGCCCTGTAGCATTAATGTCGTAAGGCTCAGCAGTTTGCAAAATATGACACTCGGTCTTCAGGGGCCCAGGACTCGAAGTCCCATTCTCGGAGGCCTGTCTGGCTGGGCCTACCCAGCATGGCTTTGCCAGGAGACAGGGCTGCTGGAGGACCTGGTAAAGACGGACTGAAATACCCTCCCCTCAGTGTGGTCTTTGGCTTCAGGCTTGTGGGGTTAGTGGGTGGGTGCGGATTTCATTCTTTCTTTTAAGCAACAGAATGATTGCCTTCCTGGGATCTGAGGCTACAGCAAAGTCCAAGACCCTATCACTTCCCTCCAGGGAGAGCTGGTACCAAAGGCGTCAGACCCAGTTACAGGTCTGAATATTGACAAGGACTGTAAAAAGCAGTGCAGTTGGAACCACCTGAATTCCTTTAACAGGCCGCATACTGCTTTCAAGTACATACTACAGCACTTGCCAAACACGAAGCTGATCTAATCATGCTCCCTGCTTAAGCTCCTCCACAGTCTTCCCACAGCTTTCGGGATCGAGTGCAGACTCCCAACCTTAAACCTTCCCCAAATGCTGCACCGTGCTTCCCTGGCCCATCTTCCTCTGCGAACCCCTTCACTGCCTCTCCACCAGCCTACCTGAATTTCCCTTCACGCACACATAGGGCCCCACATCCATGTCCCAACATGCTGCTGCCATGGTCCCTGCTCTCTCTGCAAACCTCCACATGAACACATCTGGGCAATTCATTCACCTGAGAATCAGCCCCTCTGGGGACTCTCCACCCCTTCCCCAGCTCTCAGAGCCCCTATACCAATCTCGGCCACAGACATCACAAGGGGCCATGACATCTTCTTAGCTGTCTCCCTCCCACCAACTGAGGGACAAGAGCAAGACTGGGTCTCCTCACCGGAGCCAGAGCCAGGACTCTGCACAGCTCTGGTTCAGAGAAGGTGGTGGGTGAGCGTCTTCACACTGTCCAAGCTCGAACGAGTGAACAGAAGCAAGCTGCCGCCTTAGAAAGCACTCCATTGTGAGCCAGCTCCTCGTTCCTCAATTTTCATCCCTGTACATTTGCACAGGGGCAATGATACCTACGTGGACTGGTTTGACTGGGATTTTTAAAGATTTTCTGAGTACAAATATTAAGTAGAGGGGTTGTTTTATTAAAAGATGCTCATTCAGAATGCACCTGCCAGTGATGAATGAGCTAAAGGACCCCCCAGGTTTTATTCGTAGGCGTCCGTTAGCTTTTTCCCTTTATACACAGGCACAGAGCTACAACTGGCTGGGCAGGCCCTTTCTTCCCAAGAGCTTACAAAGAGAGCCATCTGTCCAGTTCCAGGTGAAACCGTCTCCCGCCTGTCTTCCTGGAGTGTGAATCAATGAGGCTTCCCCAGCCCCTCCTTGTGGGGTTTCCATGGGAATCCTCCCACGGGTGGCTGAGCCAGGAGCCCCCAACGCAGAAGCTCAGGCTGTCAGCCAACAAGAGCAGGGCACGGGATGAAGGAGGTTTGCAGGCCAGCATGCTCTGCAAGGTCATTTGAAAGAGACACACCTTCCCGGCAGGCCTGGTCAACGCTGCAAGTGCCCCTGTGACCAGAGGGCTGCCCCAGGCACATGTGAGGACAGCTGGCCTCTGTGAGGCCCAGCGTGGCTCCGGGCGGGAGCAAAGCTGGAGGAAAGGGGATGGGGGGTGGGCGGTGTTGCATAATGGGACCCTCTTGGGACAACTCCTGTGAAAAAAAGCACAATTTCTCTCCCAGGCTGAACTCTGTCCAGTTGGTATAACTGGTTGTCTGAAAACTCAGGATGCCCGAAAGAAAAGCAAACCTATTCATGTCTCAGACTTGATCTAGGATATCATAATAGGAACCCGTGGGATTCCTGAAGGTCCCTCTGTTAAGCCTAAGGGGTCTCCGGGATAATTTTTGAGACACTAGGGGGGAAACTCGAGAGGCAGAGAGGACGGTGAGGAAGCAGGGAGACAGAGAGACCCGGAGAGAGGAGAGAGGCAGCACCAGCTGGGAGGGAGCCGCTGGGCCTCAGGAATCTGTGTGACCTGCATATCTCACAGTGTGTGGTTGACAGGTAAGATGCCTCTGTGGCCCAACTAGCTGGATTAAGCCTCACTTTTTCCTGGAGAAAGCAGAGCCAGGTGGGTGATTTTAGAGCAGCTCTGGGCCTCTGCCTCTGAACACACCAGCACATGACACTGTAGGGCTCACAGCAGCTTTCCGCGACCTTCTGGCTCCAGGGTCCACCTTGCCTGTCCCATACACGGGGTGACTCTTAGGTCACATCTTCAGTCTCTGCTCAGGGCTCTCTCTCTGCATGTGTCTTCTCTTATGACTGGCATTTCCAGCCCTTGCAGATTCTCCCAAACTGGGTCTCTAACCTGCCTTCTCTCCTCAGCACCAAACCCACCTACCTAGAAGCCTCTGACCACCCCAGACGAGGGCTCCTTCAAATGACCTTTTAAAGCCAGCTGGCTTCTTTCTACCACAAGCCTTCCTCTGAAGACACACCCATCCTCTCCTGATGTCAGACATGGAGGCACTCACTGGCACCTCAGAGTCCGCATACCCAAGGCTGACCCTCAGCCTCTTCCCTCTCTGGCATACCAGCTCCTTCTCTGCACACCCCTGTTTCTGCCATGGATCCCCCACTCTCAGTCTCCCTCACTCAATGTCTTCAACTCGCCTTGCCTGGATTACTGCAATGGTCTCCTTATGGGGCTCCGGGACCCCAGCCTGTGACCCCCAACCCACCTTTCCCACTGCCATGGGGTAAATCTGACCATCCTACCCACCTACCTTCTCTTTCACCTCTCCAGGGGCTTCTCCAGGGAGAAGCTGCACCCCTTAGCTTGGCACACAAGAGTCCTGAAAACCCGCTCTGGCTTATTTCTCCCACGCCCAATCTCCCAGCATGGCCCACTGCAAACCAGCCACGCCAGACTGCCCCTGGGCACACATACCTCGGCGTCCTGGGAGCCTCCCCACCTCCCCGTGCCTGGCTGACACCCATTAATCCCTACTCCACCCCGCAGCGTGCGGGCAGCCTCCACAGCGGCCCTCTGTCCTCCTGCATCCGCCTTTGAAATAAAACAGAAACACAAACTGGAGAGATATTTGAGGGAAATGGCCAGCAAGTTGAGTTTTGTTTGTTGTTTGCCAAAGGTAGCTTAAATTTCATTTATTACCACTTTTTAAGGAAGTTTCAAACAGGAATCAATCAGAGGGCTATGCCCTCTCGTAAAGCATGTTTATACCATGCCACTGACACTTTGTCTTTCTAAGAACTTCATTAATCAGCAGGACTTAAAATAAATGAAGGGTCTGGGAAATGAGGAGGGCTTCCCCATCAGCCGGAGTGACAGAAGCTGCAGGATTCGGTTGGAGGGTAGGGGTGCCAAGATGGGAAAATCTAGTGCCCTGATCTCCTCTTCCAAGGGTGCAAGGTGCAGTGCCTGGCAGGGAAGAGGGTGGGCAGATACTGCATTCTCCTTTTAAAAGCGTTCATTCCAGGTTCAGGTATAACATTTTAAGTTTTCTTGATTTAGGCTCATCAGATTGGGGGGGCGGGGCGTGTTGGGAGGATGGGGGCAAAGATTCTTAGAGAGGGGAGAATTCCTACTTTCGCTCCCCTTCCCAACCTCCCCCAGGAGGAGGGCGGGGAAAAAACGAGGAAACTGAGCTGGGAGAGATCAGAATACTTGTCCAAGGTCACACCACGATTGGGTGGGTGGCGGAGGCAGAATTTGAACTCAAGCCTGACTCCAGAGCTGAGAGCCCTCCACCTCACCTCCTAGTGAAGGCCGTACAGAAGTGTCCTCCTTTTCCAGTCTGCAGCAGCCCGTGCTCCACACTCCGACAGCCCGGAGGCAGGGGCAGCCGCCCCCGCCCCCCCCATCGGCCTCCCCGACGCCCCGCCCCGGCTTCTCCCGCTAGGGGCAGGTTCTGGGCCCCGGCGTTCCCTTCTGGCTTGGAGCCCGTGGCGCGTTCTGCGCTACCCGGACCGACAGGTTTGCCGCGCTCCAGTCTCTGGCATCCTCCCTCCTTCCCAGACCCCAACTCCCAAGCCCCTGCCCTTGACTCCGGGAGCCCGCGACCCCCTCCCTTCCTGAGCATCGCCAAGTTTGTCTTCAAGCAAGGCCAGGAACAGCGTTCGGGCCGGGCGACCCGACACACTATCCCACCACCCTAGCGTCAAGAAAAAAGGGCTGGGGGGAGAATGACAGCTACCACTTCACCAGCGCCTACTGCGTGCGCAACGCGCTTAACTTCCACCGCTCCGAATCCCCCAACCCCGACGAACAGGCCCCCACGACTTACGGTCCCCATTACATAGATGAGGGAAATGTTGCAGCTCGGGAAAGTTGGATGGCACGCTTGGGCTCACACCGCTGATAATAATGCTAGTTAACATTTGATTGAGTGCTTCCTATGTGCCAGGCACAGGTCTACAGACGTTACAAGCATACATCCTGCCAATACTCCTAAAAACCGGTACCATTATCATTCCCTCCGGTGAGGAAATCGAGGTTTGGCGACTTGCCCAAGGTCACCCACCCAGTGAACGACGGGTCTTCGACCCAAACTAAGGCAGGGTGACTCCGGCGCGGAGCGGCGGGAGAGCAATTTTTTTGTGTATGTTCTGTCTCTATTACTAAGAAAAGTAACAGGCTTCGAACCTGCGTTTCCAGAGGCCGGCCCCAAACGTCCCCAAAGCTGCGTGCAAGCCACTCAGCTCCGACTGCTACAGCCGGCAGAGAGGAATGCCCGGGGTTCCGGACGGGACCCAAGCCAGGAACCGCCGGCTGTGGCGAGTGCCAGCCCAAACGCTGTCCGCTCGTCCAGTTCTCGGCTCCCGGCTCCCGGCTCCCGCGCGCCTCAGGGCTCCCCTTACCAGAAGCTGGAGAATACTCACCATAAAAGAAAGGGCGAGCGCCTGCCCAGGAGGAATCGCCAACACTGGCAGGTCCTGGACTCCCTGGAGAGGCGTCTGCCGCCTCCGCCCACTCAGGGGCGCCCGAGCTACCCTGAAGATGCCGGCTCGCTGCCCGGGGCCAGGGGGTTCGTCCTCACGGCTGGTGCCCAGCTGCAGCGCCCCCTCTGCCCGGCAGGGTGGCTTGGAGTTGGAGCGTTCTTGGGGAAGTTGGCGCTCGGGAGCAGCGGGAAGGTGCGAGAGGTCGGGTAGGAGTGGGGAAGCTCCTTCCTGCGCGGATCCCCGGGACGTGCCGAGGCCCTCGCTGTAACCGCTCCCAGGCTCCGCGCCCGGCACGGAGGGCGGCTAGTCCCGAGCCCACGGCTCACGGGCCGCGCCTCGGTCGCCGACCCCTGGCACGCCCTGCGTCTTCCCCCGCGCCATGGGCGCAGGCAGCGGTGACTGGAGCTGGTGCCCGGGCCCGGGCTGCGGTGCACTCATCGCTCTCCCCAGGGGCTGGGCGCCTTTGTGCACGGGGCTCGCCGGCCGCCGCGGCCAGCACTGGATGCTGCAGCCACCACCTCCCCCTCCTCCGCCGCCGCCCGCTCCCCGCCTTCCCGGGCGGCCGGGAGGCTGCAGCTGAAAGCCGATCCGGCTGAGCTCATCCCTGAAGGCCACTAATCCAATAGCCGCGGAAGGCGCGGCCGCCGGGAACGCCCCTTCCCCCACCATCCCGCGCCCCGGCCCGGCCCGTCCCAGCTCCGGCCGCTGCTGGCGCCGCCACCTTCCCGAGGCCACCAGCTGGCGAGAGAGGGAATTGGAGCCCGCGCCTGCTCCCGTGTGCAGAGTCGGTGGCGCGGTCGCCATTCACCCTCCCGCTCGCCGCCTCACTCACGCACTCATTCATGTGCGCGGGTCCTCCCTCATTCATTCAAGCGCGCCCGGAGCACCAGGGTGGGTATCCCTGAGGGGGGAGGAGACACCCACAGTCATTCCGCAGCTTTGGTGTCTTTACCCAAAGCACGTGCGAAATAGTAGCCGGGGAAAGAGGATGGTTTAATATCCTCTTACTCAGAGAGATGTCCACACTTTAAAGATCAAGCTCCAACTAATCTCTTGCAGTCCAATTTCATACTGCACTTGCTTTACAGGGCCGTTGGGCCCACCCGAGGTGCAGGGAAGTGGGTCTCTTCCCTGCCAGTTACCAGCGCTGATGGTGGGCCACTGCTATGCGAGTTTGAGCTGAGAGATAAGGAAGAGGGCGTGGCCAGAGTGGAGGCCAAAATGGTGCTTCTAGCATCTGTGTTTCCTTGGGGAAATTGAAAGTTCCTATTCTGGAGGCCCTCGTCTGTGTTCCCAGAATTGACTTCAGCTCCATTCCACAGTCGGTTGGTCTGATCCCCTGCCCCACCTCCATCGCGGCCAGCCCTCTCTGGGCCACGCACCACAAAGCCAGCTACAGAGCTCCCATTTCATCTGGGACAGACAAGTAAAGACAATCCAACTCGATGAAAGAAATGCTTTGATGGAGGCTGTGGGGCTCCGTTCCCAGACGGGGCAGGGCAATCTAGGAATACTTCCTAGTGGAGGTGGCTATGGAAATTAGCTCCTGAAACAGGGGAACAGGATGGTCACTTGGGTCAGCTACCACAGCAGAACCTATGGTATGACTGGAACAGAAGGTGGTGAGATGAAGTTGGAGGGATTGACAGTGGCTGGGGTCTTGGGGGCCAACCCAAGAGTTTAGCCTTTTCCCAAGATCATTTAGGGAAGCCTTTAACCAGTGTAATGGCATGGTCAGATTTGCATTCAAGAAAGATCTCTCAGTATCAGAGTGGACGGATGGAAGAAACCAGCTCGGAAGCTACTAAACAGCCCAAGCAAAGATGATGCTTCATGAATCAGGACAGTTGTGGGGGGGTGACAAAAGGGTGTTTTGATCAAGTATTTTTGCAGTTATTCTACTGTTTTGTTATTGCATTTGTACACCTGTCTCCTTCCTAATACTCTGAACCCCCAGGAGGGGAAGTATTGTATTTTATACATCTCTGGATCCCCTGCACCCAGCTGAGAACAGATGTTGAGTAAATGTGGTTGAACTGACCTGAGCGGCAGTTTAGACCTCCCTCACATTTACTCTGTTTCCAGGGATCTCCACAACAGCCTTTCTTCACCCGTGTCAGGAAGCTCCTGGAACACCACCCCCCAGCCACGGCGAGCTACGTGGGGGCAATGGACATGTTTGGGGAACAAGGAAAGAAAATCTGAGGGAAGAAGATCAGAAGCAAAGAGGAGTTTAAAGAAGACTTTCAAGCTAATAGTTCCTCTACTTGGACCCAACCCAATCTGGCTGACATGGTGGACAAGCATATGCCCGTGGCTTCCACTCCTCCCCAGAAAACATTACAGCAGCTTCGAGCACCAGATGGGGAGGGAGCAATGGCCACAATTTGAGAAACTACCTTCTCCCTCTCTTGGGGGCTCTACATAGGTTCATCGCACTGGCCACTCCAAATGACACTGTGCCTCAGGCACAAAGCAGTGTCTACAATAGCACCCCGAGTGTCCCTGTAGGCCCCAAAGTACCCCAGCCCCAGGATACCAGGGGAAAGAATTTGCCATTTGGGGAGAAGCTAGGATATCTGGTCTATGAAAACTCTTCAGATTAAGGTGAGTGACCTGTGAAAGGGCTCCCAGCGATCCCCAGCTCTCGTTTTCGCGCCCGGTTTAACGCGTCCCCGTAGGTGTGGCCTGGCCTTGTCGACTTGCTTCTCACCAGCGGATCACCGCGGAAGCGATGGGATGTCCCTTCCGTCCGTAAGTTATTGAAAACCCGTGGCTTCTGTTTTGGGCATTTCTGAATTTGGTTATCTGTTGTAGTGTGTTACCTAATAGGTGCTCAATAAAAGTTTTTCTTCTTCTCCTGAAGATCTGCAGCCCACTTGGAATTCTTGAGCTGGGACAAAGTCATGCCTAGAGCAGGTCCATTGAGGGCCGTGCAGTCGGGGTGGAGAACTGCTATTTATTCTGCAAAGCTGTGAACCCCACCGCTGCTTGCCTCTTCTCCAAACAGGCACAGTTTAAAATCTACTTGCCAGCTTTTGGATATTGCAACCTCAGTCCTTCTCCGTCTTCCACAAGGATCGACTGTGGTTTAACAGAAGCCAAGCGGGGGAAAAAATCCTCAGTTCTGAGAAATTTTTGAGCTTGAAGCTGCTCTGAGGATGCTTATGCCACAGATTAGAACAGCGGTGTGTGAAGTCTGCGTGTCTCTGCCCTCCCTCGCCTTTTTCTTTTAAACCCAACCTACAGTGTGGTATTGCCCATAAGGTGCTCATGTCTCTGATCTTGTTCCTCTTAACACCTCGGACACCACCATGTCTTTCCCCAACAGCTGCAGCAGCCCCTCATGCCTGCCCTATTGCCAGAACTGTCTTTATAAAGTAAAATTTCCCCTGCAGCTTCCTTCAGAGGTACCCCATGGCCTACTGGATGGTCTTCCCACTTCTTAGCTGGATCTGGTTCCTGTGTATTAGTCTCACTCCCCACATCTGTGCTCTGGGACAGGCCACACTGAGACCCTCTAAGCAACTCCTGTGGGCCAAGCTCTTTCTCACTGACACAGGTGTTTGCACACACTGAACTTTCTGCCTGGTCCAGATCCCCCCAGGGAACTCTGATCCACCCTTCGGCACTCGGTCTGTATGCATGAGGTCTGCCCCACGGAGCCTCCTGACACCCCAGGCTCAGTGCTCTTCCCTCCCTCAAGGGCCCAATCCCACTGTTGCTATTGCCTCTTTTCCTGCCACCCCTTGCTCCCCAGGTGTAAGATTTCTAGGGCAGAGCTGTCTTTTTCATCTTTATAGCCTTTGCACTCCCACTTACATTTTTTCGTCTTACTAATTTCTCAAAAGTACAAAGCTCTACAGCCTTCCCAAGTAGCCCTGGGTGGGCTGGGGGCTCCTTCACTGAGCTCTGGAGAACTGCTGCATTACTTCTGTCACAACACTGCAAAACCTTTGGGGACTGTCAGACTCCGGAAGTAGACAGTGACTCTGGTAGAACAGACCTGCGTCTGATTCATCCCAGGGCTCTGGGATGGCACCTAACCTAGGGCCAGGTACACAGTAGACGACTAATAAATATTTATGGAATAAATGATTGAAGATGAGCCCAAGGAAGGAAAGACAAAGGTTGAAAGGAAGGAAGAAAGGCTGGCTCCACTGGCATTTCCCTTCCTTCCATTTTTCCTTCTAATTTAATACACTGAATGCTGATAATTGGATTAATCATAGTCCTGGGTTCATGACACACTGTCATCACTAGCCCACACATGGCCTTTACTTATTTTTATATTTATTTATAATATAATAAACACCCATGAACCCACCGTCCAAACCAAGGCTCCCATATCTCCATATGTGCTCCTTACGTAGCCCATCTCTTTTCCTTCCCTTCACATGAAACCACTAACCTGGTTGTTAAGGTTTATCACTTCCTTGGGTTGTTAAAAAATACACACACACACACACACACACACACATAAAAGTTTTATAAATATATATACACACACACATACACACACACATATATATGCCTACACATTATTTTATTTCTTGTACTTATCCTTTCTAACTTTATTAAACCATGCTACACTGCGTATTGTTCTCTAGTACTTGCTTTTTTGGATTAACAAGACTCATCCATGTTGATGCATGTAACTGTAGCCCATTCATCTCCATGGCCTATAATAATAGTTCATCAGGTGAACAAACAGAATGTTAAACAAATTATTTATAACACAGTTAAAAATGATAAGGAAGGCTCTATTCAAGGCTGGGAGGGGGGCTACTACAATGGGGTTTTGTAGTTGGGGAGAGAGATCAGGCTCCACACTGAATACAATAAGGGCAAGTGGGAATTTACAGCCAAGGAGCAGGGTGGGGGTCAGTCCACAGAAAATTACTGAGAGCAAACATCAGGGGTACGGGAGGATTCTGGCCAAACTATGTCCTTGGACCTAGGGCCTAACGATGTCCTTGCTAAAGGCAGGCCAGGGTCAGGGATGAGGAATTCGATCAGATATCAAGGGTGGTCTGATGCCAAAGTGTGGCGAATTTTCACTAAACTGACTTAGCAGGATTCTTGTTCGAATTGGATTCTACAAGGTCAGAGGGAAGGCCAAAGTCAGGACTGGTGAAACAGAAGCCTGATTAAAATCTGGTTAAAGGTGAGAGTCTTTATCAGCAATTTATTTTCCATGCTCCTCTCAGGGACATTTGGACTGGTTTTAGCTTGGGGCTGCTATGGACAGCGCTGTGACGAACACCCTTGAACAGGTCCCCGGGCGCCTCTGTGCTAATGTTTCCTTAAGTCTGTTCTTCAGAGTGGAATCGGTGATTCCACTAGCGTGGGTCAGCCCATCAAAATGAAATCACTCCTCCACATTATATGTCATCAGGGAAATACAAATTAAAACAACAACGAGAAACCACTGCACACCTATGAGGAGAGCTGAAATCCAGGACACTGACAGCATCAACTGCTGGAAAAATGTGAAGCAACAGGAACTCTCATCTGTTGCTGGTGGGTTTGCAAAATAGTACGCTACTTGGGGAGACACTTTGGCAGTTCCTTACAAAACTAAAATACTCTTGCTGTATGATTAGGCAATCATGCTCCTTGGTCTTTATCCAGAGGAGCTGAAAACTGATGTCTACATGAAAACTTGCCCATGGATGTTTACAGCAGCTTTATTCATAATTGTTAAAACTTGGAAGTAACCAAAATGTCTTTTAATAGGTACATGGATAAAGAAACTATGGTACATCCAGACAATGGAATATTATTTAGCACTAAAAAGAAATGAGCTATCAAGTTATAAAAAGACATGGAGGAACCTAAATGAGTATTACTAATAGGAAAAAAAAACAATCTGAAAAGGCTATGTATTGTATTAGTGCAACTACATGACATTCTGGAAAAGGCAAAACTGTGGAGACAGTAGAAAGGTCAGTGTTTTCCGCAGGGCTGGGGGCAGGGAGGGATGAACAGGAAACAGAAGATTTTTAGGGCAGTGAAGCCACTCTAAACATTCCCCATCTCACTGCCCTTTACTGCTTAGGCCATCAGAGCTAATGGGGCCCAGGGGTCTCTGAAACTCACCTAAGTTAGTCTGTAGTAAGAAAGAAGACAGGTGAGACTCAGTGACAAAGACACTCAAAATCATCCAGCGAATACTGATCTTGGTGCAGGACAAGATATTAAGGACACACACACATGCACACGAACATGTATACCTACACCCAGAGGTCCGAAGAGTTCTGTTTTCATAAAATGCCTTGGTATGTGGTGATGAGGTGGTGAGATGGGAGGGGCAGATCATGGTGGGGTCATGCCACAGGATTTTAAAATTTTAATTTTTATAATCCTCATTTTTCTCTTATATGAAATGGGATGATAATCTCTACCACGGGGAGTTGTGAGGATTAAAGGAGGTGATATCTGTAAAGGCTTGTTCCTCAAGTTGTGATCTTGCACAAGTTATCAAATGTCTGGGCGCTGAGCTTCCAGTCTGTGAAATGGCAATGTCCAAGTGCCTTTCTCCAGGGGCATTTGTCACTTTCGGACTTCCAGCAGCCAAACCGCCTCCCTCAGCATGAAGACTCCCCACCACATGAATCTGGGTAGGAAGCAGAGTCACTTCTCAGAGATGGGCAAAAAGCACAGTGCTTGGCCCTGGCTCTCAGATCTCTTGCAAACCGTCTTCACATTGTTTTGGGTAAAATCAAGCAAATGACCCCCCTTCATTTCCCAGCCTCCCTTGCCTCTGGATGTGGGTGTGATCTGGATTCTGCCAAACAGACACACCAGTCTGATTCAGAAGGGAGCTCCGTGGGGAAATGCCCTGGGCCTAGGTGGGCCATTCTGGCTTGTACTCCTGGGGCAGTAGGGGCCGCTCTTTTCTGGAATTGGGGCAAGAGTGGCAGTTTCCTGATCCCAGTTGTGGCAGAAGCTTCCGGACCAGGCCAGTTTTGCAGTATAGTTACAGATATGTTTCTGAAAGCCCAGTCCACGGCCTAGTATCTACCATCCCGATGATTCTGTGAGTTATTTAATGTTTGACTACATCTGCACCTGCATGAAGGAGGTGGAGTGGATCTATCGTTGGCAACTAGGCACCTTTCTGTCCTGATCCCTTTTTTGGTCTTCCTGGCTGTTTGGCCAATGAGAAACCCCCTCTTGGGTCTTTAAAGCTAGAAGAAGGCATTCAAAAAAGCAAGGATGGTGAATTGATTTTGATGGGGGTGGGGCTGGCCACAGCAACCTCTAGCCCCCAGGGACAGCGTTAGCGCTGGTGACCGCCCCCATGTCCAGCGATCGGCTGGGAGGGGCATCGGTGTCCTCAACAGACTGGGTTTGAGGCGTGACTCCAGCTGTGGTTCTGCTGCACTGAATTTGTCATTGATTGTGTTGTTCCTGCCTCCTTTTTTCCGGCTCTGGCTCTCCAGCCTCCCCAGTCATTCTGTGATTTCCCAGTTTCCTTTCTTTTTGTTCATACTGTGAATTACATTGATTGAGTTTTCAGTGTGGAGCTAGCTTTGCATTTCCGGGACGAGTTTCACTCGGTCTTGATGTAGTATTCTTTTAATACCTTTTTGGATTCCGTATGCATCTATGTTCACAAGGAATTTTGCTCTGTACTTTTCTTGTAATATCTTTGCCTGGGTTTGGCATCAAACTAATGCTGGTCTTCAAGGGCGAGTTAAGAAGTGTATCTTTTTTTTTCCTATTTCCTGGAAGAGTTTGTGTAGAATTGGTATTATTTCCTTCTTAAATGTTTCACACAGTTCACCAGTGGAGTAATCTGGCCCTGGAATTTTTTTTGTGGGGAGGTTTTTAAATAGAAATTCAATTTCTTTAGTAGATATAGAGCTATTCTGGTCATCTATTTCATAGTGAGCTTTGGTTAATTTATATCTTTTAAGAAATGTATCCATTTATCTGCCTTTTGACCCAGCAATTCCACTGCTGGGACTATACCCTAAGAATCCTGAAACACCAATTCAAAAGAACCTATGCACCCCAATGTTCATAGCAGCACAATTTACATTAGCCAAGAATTGGAAGCAACCTAAGTGCCCATCAGGAAATGAGTGGATCAAAAAAATTATGGTATATTTACACAATGGAATACTACTCAGCAGAAAGGAAGAAGGAGCTCCTACTCTTTGCAAAAGCATGGATGGAACTGGAGAGCATTATGCTAAGTGAAATAAGCCAGGTGGTCAAAGACAGATACCACATGATCTCACCTGTATGTGGAACTTAATCAGCAAATAAACAAGCAAGCAAAATATAACCAGGAACACTGAAATAAAAAACAAACTGACAGTAACCAGAGGGGAGGAGGGAGGGTGATGACAGGGGAAAAGGTGGGGAAGGGTCATCAAGGAACATGTATAAAGGACCCATTGACAAAGCCAAATGGGGGAAGGATTGAGGATGGGAGTGGGTGGGGCTGGGGAAAAAAAAGAAATTTATCCACTTAATCTAATCTAATTAATCTAATCTAATCTAATTATGGGATGTATTAACTTAATCTAATTATGGGATGTATTAACATTAGGTTGTCCATAATATTTCCTTGTTATCCCTTTGCTATATGTGGAATCTATAGTGATGTTTCCTCTCTGATTTCTGGTATTGGTAATTTGGGTCTCTCCCTCTTTCTCTGTTCAGTTTGGTGAGCAGTTTATCAATTTTATTGATCTTCTCAAAGAATGTTTGGGGTTTTTTGGTTTCTATTTTATTGATATTTGCTCTGATCTTTACTTTTTTTCTTTTTTCTGCTTACTTAGGCAGCCATTTGCTCTTCCTTTTCTAGTTTCTTAAGGTGAAAACTGAGATCACTGATTGGAGACCATTTTTCTTGTCACGTACAGGTGTTTAGTGCTATGGATTTCTTTCTAAGGACTGTTTTGGCTGCATCCCACAAATTTTGCTATGTTGCATTTCATTTTCATTCAGTTCAAAATACTTTGTAAGTTAAAATTCTTCTTTGAGTCATAGGTTACTTAGAATTGTGTTATTTTTATTTCTAAATAATATTCGGAGATTTTCCAGACATCATTCTGGTATTGATTTCTAATTTAATTCTATGGTAGACAGAGAATATTCTTTGCATGACATGAAGTTTTACATTCACTGAAATTTATTTTATGGTTCAGAACATAGTTGATCTTTGTAAATGTTTCGGATGCACTTAAAAAGAATGTGCATCCTGCTGCTGTTGGGTGGAGTGTTCTGGAAATAACAATGAGGTCTCATTGGTTGTGTTAGTCAAACCTTCCATGGTCTTACTGATTTTCTGTTTACCTGTTCTGTCAATTATTAAGAGGACAATGTTGAAATCTATGACTATTCTTCTGGATTTTCTGCTTCCTCTTATAGTTCTGTCAGGTTTTGTTTCACGTGTTTCAAGCACATTCACCTTTGGGTTGCTATGTGCCTTTGTGAAATGACCGTCTTTGTGCCTGCTGATACTCACCTCTCGGAAATCTCTTTGGTTTGATATTGTTACATTCACTCTAGCTTTCTTTAAAATGTGTTACATTAGGTATCTTTCCCCACCATTTCATTTGTAACCTATATGTACTTTTTTATTTAAAATGGGTTTCGTCGAGGTGGCATATCGTTGTGACTTTGTTCTGTTATCTCACTGGGTAACCTCTACCTTTCGATTGTGGTATTTAAACTATCACATTTAATGTGATCATTCATATGGTTGGGTTTAAATCTACCCTTTTGCTATTTGTTTTGTGTTTGTTCCATTTGTTCTTTCTCCCTCTTCTTCTGTCTTCTTTTTGATTCTTTTTTTATAAGTTCCTTTTGTTTCTTTTGTTGGTTTTTGGCTGTACCTCACTGTTGTTATTTTAGTGGTTACTTTGGGGTTTAGAGTACACATCTCTAACTTGTCACCGTCCACCTTTAAGTAGTATTGTACCATTTCACCCATAGTATAGGACCTTGACAACAGTCTTTTTTCATGCTTCCTCCTTTGCCTTTGCGCATAGCTATCATACATTTTACTCCCGTCATACATTTTACATATATTATAAAACCTTTACTACACTTCTATTTTTGCTCTAAACAGTTGATTATCTTTTAAAGATATTTAAATAATGATTTAAGTCATTATATTTGCCCATATAGTTACCATTTCAAATACTTTTCATTCCTTCTGCCTGAAGGATTTTCTTGAAACTTTTTTTATAGTGCAGGTCTGATGATGATGAGTTATTCAGCTTTTGTATGTCTGAAAAAGTTTTTGCATGTCTGAAAAAATCTTATTTGCCTTCATTTTTGAAAGATTTTCTGTTGGGACCTGGCTAGTGTGGCCCAGTGTATTGAGCACCAGCCTGCAAACGAAAAGGTCACCGGTTCTTCTCCTGGTCAGGGCACAAGCCTGGGTTGCGGGCTAGATCCCCGCGTGGGGCTGTGTGAGAGGCAACCAATCAATGCTTCTCTCATCCATGTTTCTCTTCCTCTTCTACTCTCTCTCTAAAAATAAATAAAATCTTTAAAAATTTTTCTCTTGGTGAAGTATTCTAGGTTGATGGATTTTTTTTTTCATTTCAGCACTTTAGAGATGTTGCTGCTTATCTTTTCGCTTAAGCTGTTTCTGACAAAAAATCCACACTCATCCTCATCTTTGTTATTCTGTAAGTAATATGTTTCCTCCTCCCCTCAGGCTACTTTTAATATTTTCCTTTATCAGTGGCTTCAGTCAATTTTATTATGATGTGCTTTGCTGCAGTTTTCTTGTGCTTGGGTTTTGTTGAGCCTTTTAGATCCGTGGTTTACAGTTTTCATCATATTGAGAAGTTTTTTTGGCCATTATTTCTTCAAATATTCTTTCTGCTCCCTCCATTTCCTTCAAAGACCCCAATTACACATACACAAGCTACGTGAAATTGTCCTGCAACTCACTATTCTGTTCCTATTTTTTATCTGTTTTCTCTCTGTGCTTCATTTTCAACAGTTTCTATTTTTATGTTTTTAACTTTGCTAACCCTCCCTTTGCTCTATCTAATCTGCAATTAATCCCGTACAGTGTATTTTCATGTCAGATACTATAGTTTTTGTCTCTAGAAGTTCAACTAGGGCATTTTTTACATCTCCCATGTCTTTAGCATATGCCGTCTTTCCTCTAGTGTCTGGAACATATGGAATACAGGTCATAGTACTATCAAAATATCCTTGTCCGCTTATTCTATTATCTGTGTCATTTCCTGGTTAGTTTCAGCGCGAGGGTTTTCCTCCTTACTTTGGGTCGTGTGCGCCTGCTTCTTTGCCCGCCTGATCATCCCCTCCCGCTGCGGAACAGGCCCTGCTGAGTGTTCTGTTCGATGTCCAGCTGGCTGGTGAGAACAGGCACTGTTTCTCCTCCCAGGTGCGCTCCAGTGACTGTTCCCTCTAGCCTTTTCGGTAGTTATTTTCCACACCTTAGGTAGTTTCCTTTTATGCACACCCTGATCTGGACTCAGCTTAATCCTTCAGGGGGGACCCTTTGCCAATCTCCAAGATCTTCTTTCTGTGTAGCTTTCTTTCCAGTATTCTGCCCTGCAAATTTTCATCACCTTGGTCTCATGCTCTTAGCTCCATATTCCTAAATCAAAGAGATCACCACGGCCATTTAGATCTGTGGTTTACAGTCTGGTTCCCCTCTTTTTCTGTGCCACCTCCTGGAAATTCTCTCTAGGCTTAAGCCGGGTCAATTATTTGTTTCCTATCTCTTAGAGATCACTGTCCTTCGCGGCCTATTGCCTAATGTCTTGAGAATCATCGCTTTCCGTATTTTGTCTGGCGTTTCAGTTCTTTCAGGTGGGAGGAAACATCCAGATTTCATTGTTCCATCTTGGCTGGAAGCAAAGCCTTCCTTTTGCACTTCCTTTAGGACACAGAGTAATTTTCTGATGTTTATAATGGAAACGCCTGGCCGAGACACTACCTTACATAACTAACGTGAGGATTAAACAGGAGAACATATGTAAATGCTCAGGGCAGTGCCAACACAGAGCGAGTGTTCAGTTAATGTTGATGTGCGAGTCAGCTTTTGCTGTGGCAACAAAAAACCTCCACATCGCAGTGGCTTGCGATAACAAACATTTCTAGCGTGTGGGTCCGCTGGTCCATTTGGTCTGCTCAGCTCTGTTTGTCGTGACTCACCTGTGGTTGGCTTGCCTTGAGCACCAGGCTTTCTCATTCTGGGGCCTAGGTTGACAGTCGCATTATCTGAAAAGACAAGAGCATGAGGCCAAATAAACCACTGCAATGCACTTGACGTTTCTGCTCTGATGTGGTGCCTTTGGCATCCTCGCACATTCCATTGGCCAAAGCAGGTCAGATGGCTCTCGTGAGAATCAATGGGCTGCTGCTGTACTGTGCCCGCAGGGAGTCCTGGCAGAGAAGGAGTGTGTGATTCTCTTACAGGAGAGAGAGCTGATAGTTGGGAACAATAGCACAATTCACTGAAGCTGGTGATTGTTAGTAACATCCTCTTCTACAAGGAAATCTCCCTGCACATTTTCATATAAAGCAATGCTTTAGGAGCACCGAGGTGAACACATCTCTGTCCGTTAGCATTTGTTTTATCCTGGGAGGACATACACCTGTCTTCATTTGGTTTGTTCTTACCTGTGGACTCTGATCACTGCAGGAGGAAGGACAGTTCCTTCATGGTGGGCTGGAAGGTCATTGAGAAAGGTCGATGGTGAGAAAGCAGTTGGAGGGAAAACAGTATCACTGATCTGGGCTTTGGGTGGATAATTGAATGACTTTGTTCAGTCTTCAAGGCACCACTTTTATTTTAGGTGCCCAAGTCTTTATTCTTTACCATTTGTGCGGGAGACAAGGCCTTGAGGCCAAAGCTCCCATGATGCGTTTGAGAAAATCAGCCCATCCTTGGAGTATGCTAGTCACTTCCCTTCTTCCTCCAGGAATCTACCCTACGTACCTCAACCGGAATGGTTCTGCCCTCCACGGAATCTAAAGAGCCTTTATTTTAGGGTATTTCACTTGGCTGGCGTGTACTAGATTTTCTGTTACATTAATTAGCTGCCATGTGGTTTGAAGATGAAGGAACTCAGATTTTCCAAGCACCTCCTCTGTGCTGGGCCCCTTACAAGCAGTGGCTATTCTAAACCTCACGATGACCTGACGGTGTAGGTACTGGTGGCTCTGTTTTACAGGCGTGAAAATAGAGGTGCAGAGAGGTTAAGTGACTATTCAAGGTCACATAGTTAGTAAGTGGCAGAGCTGGGATTTGAACCCAGGTCTGTCTGCTTTGCATTGTGCTTATATTGGATTCTTAGAGGGATTTTATGTTCCCAGAGAACAGGGACTGCATCTTATACTTCTTTGTATCATCCACAAAATATAATACAGAGACTGGGCACTGGATAAGTGTTTTAAAACATTTATCAAGTTTTCCTTATGAAGAGAGAAGCAGGTAACTTATTGTTCCTTGAGTCCTGAAAGAAATAAAGAAACACTGGGTGTGGTGTTGGAAGAAGCATTGTCCCTCTTGGCTCTCATTCCTTCGACGGTCTATCCTTAGAGCTGGCTGATGGTGCGGGAGGCTGCGGCCGCTGCAGGGCTGAGAGGGTACAGAGATAAACAGGGCTTTGTTGGGGCACAGGAGTAAATCCATGGATACTGCAGAGGGAGAAGGAAACTTATACTTACCGTGTGCCTCTGTACTTGGCTTTCCCACTCATGATCTCATGAAAGGCATATAGTATCTTACAAGGTCAGGATTTCTTACCGCCACGTAACAGTGCAGCGTCATACAGCAATAAATAACAGAGCTGAGTTTGAATACGGGTCTGACTGGCTCCACAGCCCCAATTGCTGCCGCTACACCCAACTACTGACGTGGGTAGCACCCCTCTGTGGAGAGGCAGCTGGGGCAAGCCATCACTGGGAATGGCAGGCCTCAGCACATGGGGAATTAATAACTCAGAATATATTCCATCCACACAAATGGAAGTTACCCACTTCCCACCACCTGATCTATTGCCACTTGGGACTTTTTTGTCAGCTATTACCTGTGTGGTAGTCAAGCATTTCATCTTTTTCATTGAATTATCTCATTAAGTCCTTGACATAGTCTCTTATTCTTTAGGAAAATAAAGTGGTTTAAGATGAAAACTGCCATTACAATGCCATCTACTAAAAGGACCTGGGATTCCTGCAGCATTAAAAGGAATATGTAACTGCCAATTAAAGAAAAGCATGCTATTGGCCAAAACCATTGATTAGAAGTAAATTTGGAAAAATTCTCTGAGCAACATCATAAACAGGCTCACACCCTTCCTGCTAGAGCCCAAGTGGCTTGCGTGAGGATCGGAGAGGTCAATAACACTCCCAAGGCCACGTAGCCAGCATTCTCCTGGAATCAGAGCATGCGCATTTGACAAGTATTATCCAGGGAGCTGGTGCAGACTAGAGAGCAAGATTCTTAAAGTGCTCAACTAATTTCATGGTCAACACAACCCTAGTAGGCTTCCCCGGTTCAGGCCTTTATCCTCTCTCCCCTAGACCTTGGCTGTCCAGCTGCTCTTCCTCACTTCATTGCCCTCCTGCAGTGTTCTCCAGGGAACACCCAGAGTGACTGCAGCAACCACTATGGGTGCCCACCAAAATACTCGATGGCTCCCTCGTTCCTTTTATGTTAACAGAGTGATCACTTTAGGTCAGTATCAATGCACCCTGCCTCACGGGCAAATCCTGACAGGTTTCAGCCATTCCTGACAATTGAATGAATACGAGTGAATCTTGTATTTGACTTAATTGATTTGGTTTCCTGTAGTATAGGAGCATAAGAATTCTAAAACCATTTTCTATGTTTTTTAGAAAACGAGTGAATATAATAATGTTGCCAGGAATTGGAGTTCTCATTGGGGAAGAAAGGAGATATGACCATAAAACGGGGCAAAGCAAGCAAATCCCTACTGAGCTGGATTGGAATAGAGATACTGGTTTTTCTAGCCTTGCCCAGTGATAGAGCCTCAGAGCACTAATACTTCAGCACAGATTCTGTGTTTCTAAAAAGCATTCTTTGCTAAAAAGAACCAAGGATGCTTGAAGAAATGGCTTATTCAAGAAATCAGCACAAGATGAGTCTAGAATATCATCTGTGACAGAAGGTAAGAAATGATAGCAATACATCAAAAGTACACAGGAGACACCTGAAGGCACTCAACATTCAAACACATGACAATAATGAATCATAATCAACTGAATATAGTATGAACCCATAAGTCCATATGAATGAGTCCATACGTCTATAAAGGACAGTTCCCCCCTACTGTAGAAAGCCAACTAATGCATACAGAAGATTTGATGATATTATAAGATCACCACTTTGTTACCACCCTAGAAAGAGAGCCAGGCAAGAATCTTCAAGGGGTGCTGAGACATGTGGGTGGAAGTCTACTGAGAAATAGGCTGTTGACAGACTCAATAAATCTCTACAAAAATAATCATTAATTAGAAAAGGAAGAAACAGAAACCTGACAGTCACCATTTTAACAAAATGATTGACGTTAATGTTACCAGTCATGGGACAAATCAGCATCACGTGATTTGTTGCGCTGAAAAGAACACAACATCATTTCTGTGGTATTCGGGCCCAAAGCACAAAACCTAAAGCTAACAAAGAGAATATATCAGACAAACTCAGATTCAGGGACTTTTACAAAACAATTGGCATGACTGCAACTCTTTAAAATGTTCCAGTTATGAAAGAAAAAGAAAGGAAGGATGAGTACTCGACTGGAGAGACCTGAGAATGAATATAACACATGATCCTCGATTGGATCCTGGACCAGAAGAAAATTTGCTATAAATGATATTATTTGGATATTATAGTTGTCAATATTAACATGCCTGCTATCCTGTGGCTGTATTAAAGAATTACTTGTTTTTAGGAAATATATAAAAAAGTATTTAGGAGTAAAGGAGCATGATGCATGCAAGTTACTCTCAGCTAGTTCAGAGAGAAGGGTGATAAAGCCAATGTGGCACGATGTTAACAACTGGCAAATCGTGGTACCCTAAAGATGGCCACAAATATTTTGCTACTCCTCTGATTGGGAGGTGAAAATGATTTCTCATCTTCAAGTCTGAGCTGGCCCTCCAGACTCATTTGACCTCTAGGATAGAGGGAGAGTTTGACCTCTGAGATTTCCAACACTTCGTCATGAGATGATTTGCATCTTCAACCTGAGTAAGCCTTTTAGAAAGCTTTCTCTGGGGTCTTCAACTGTTGTAAGACATCCAGCTCCCTGAGACCACCACACTGAAGAAACCTTGGATAGGTCCTCCTGTCAACACTTCCAGACATCTTCACCACAGTGCCAGACGTGTGAGGTACAGGCCTCTCGGACCCTCCAGATCAGTCCACCCACTAGCTGATATGGCCTCTGTCAGTGCCCCATGGAACAGAAACCACCTCGCCGAGCTCTGTCCAAATTCTTGACACAGAAAATCATGACACATAACATAGTGGTTGTTGTTTTAAGCCATTAAGTTTTGGGGTAATTTTCATACAAAAATAAATAACCAGCAGTAGGTGATACATAAAAAGGACATTCTTTGTGGCATTCTTGCAATTTTCCTGTAAAGTTGATATTATTATTGTTGTTCTTGTTGTTGTTTTAATATTTTAAATCCCTCCTGAGGATATGCTTATTGATTTTAGAGAGAGGTGAAGGGAGGGAGAGAGGCGGGGAGAGAAACATCGATTGGTTGCCTCTCATACGTGCCCTCACTGGGGATCGAACTCGCAACGCAAGCATGTACCCTGATGGGAGTTGAACCCACAATCTTCTGGTCTACAGGATGATGCTCCAAGCAACTGAGCTACACCTATAAGGACAGGTTGATATTATTTTAAATTAAAAGAAAAAATTTAGGGCCACAAATTAATGGTTGAAACGGGGATATTTCTGCTTAAGTCAAAAGCTCTTTTTCTCAGCAGGAGTGTCACTTAGCAATTCCTTCAATCCGTGCCAACCTCTGGACACAAGGTGAGTAAAAGACTGTGAGCCAAGACCATGAAGGGGTTTGCTGAGCTTTAATCATTGATGTGGATACCAAGACATGTGAAGCGGGAACACATCCCTCTGAACAACTGTCCTCTGTGATCCATTGCCACAGATCCAATCACTTCCTCTCCCCTGGATATCTCGGAGGTACTTCAGCTCAACATGTCCTAAACCTAACTCCCTATCTCACCAACTTGAGCCCTAACCCAACCAAAATAAGCAGATGAACAAACACAAACAAACAATAGATAAATAACCCAGCCCTCCTTTAATGTTCGCTATACCAGAGAGGGGCTGCTCCACTCCATTCCATTATCAAAGCCAGAAATCTGGGAGTCACCCTGGATCCCTCTCTCTCCCCATTATTCTCCATCACCAGTTCTACTGGTTTTGCCTCCTGATAACTCTCCCATTTGTCCCCTTCAAGCTAAGCTACTAGTAGCGCTCAGTTGTCTTTAACTTCATTTGAAACAGTTTTGTTAGATTATATCATGACAGCTGTCATATCAGCATGCATTTAAAAAAAATCTAAATTAGTGAATTTTTGTGTAGCTATTTTAATATTGAAGATGGACAAAAATAAGCATCATTTTCAGCATATTATGCTGTATTATTTGAAAAAAGGTAAAAATGCAACTGAAGTGCCAAAAAAAATGTGTACAGTATATGGAGAAGGTGCTGTGACTGATCGAACATGTCAAAGTGGTTTGTGAAATTTCGTGCTGGAAATTTCTCGCTGGACGATGCTCCATGGTCGGGTTGACCAGCTGAAGTTGATAGTGATCAAATCGAGACATTAATTGAGAACAATCAACATTCTACCAAGCAGGGTATAGGCATTATACTCAAAATATCCTAATCAAGTGTTGAAAATCATTTGCACCAGCTTGGTCATGTTAATTGCTTTGATGTTTGGCTTCCACATAAGTTAAGCGAAGAAAACCTTCTTCACCGTATTTCTGCATGTGATTTGTTACTTAAACATAATGGAAACGTACTGTTTTTAGAACAAATTGTGACAGGCAATGAAAAGTGGATACTTTACAATAATGTGGAATGGAAGAGATCGTGAAGCAAACGAAATGAACCACCACCAACCATACCAAAGTCCAGTCCTCATCAAAGAAGGTGATGCTGTGTATATGGTGGGATTTGAAGGGAGTCCTCTATTATGAGCTCCTTCTGGAAAACCAAGTGATTAATTCCAACAAGCACTGCTCCCAGTTAGACCAAGTGAAAGTAGCACTTGAAGAAAATGTCTAGAATTAGTCAACAGAAAACACATAATCTTCCATCAGGATAATGCAAGACCTCATGTTCCTTTGATGACCGGGCAAAAACTGTTACAGCTGGGCTGGGAAGTTCTGATTCATCTGCCATATTCACCAGACAGTGCACCTTTGGATTTCCATTTATTTTGGTCTTTACAAAATTCTCTTCATGGAAAATATTTCAATTCCCTGGAAGACTACAAAAGACACCTGGAACAGTTCTTTGCTCAAAAAGATATAATGTTTTGGGAAGATGGAATGATGAAGTTGCCTGAAAGATGGTAGAAGGTAGAGGAACAAAATGGTGAATGCATTGCTCAATAAAGTTATTGGTGAAAATGAAAAAAAAAACAACAACAACCCCACAACGTTGTACTTAAAACCGAATGAATTTTTTGGCCAACTCAATATGTAGAGCACCACATGACTAACAAAGAGTTTTAGTCCTCATCATATAAAAAGACCTAACAAATCAACAACAGCAAAAAAATCAATCTCCAATAGCAAAATCACAAAGATTCACTTCACAGTAATAGAGAAAAATGACATAAAATTCACACACACACACACACACAAAGTATGCTCAGCTGCTCTCCTAATTAAATAAATAAAACTGAGAAACCAGCAAAAGGGTTCCTACCATGTGGGCAGAGATGAAAAGTTCTGAAGCTACACAATGTTGATGAAGGTGTAAGGATACAGGCAATCTCCTCTATGGTTTGCACAATCAAGGCCATTTTAACAGCCCCACCGACGTCGGGCACCCTGACTTTTGGAAGCCGTGCATCACATGAAATATATTAAAACACACGTGCATCCTATATTAAGTATAATTTTTGCTGATATTGGAGTATTCAAAGAGCTTTTATAATTTTTGCCTCTGAAATTACTTGGCTATAAGTAATTCTTATGATAGGCTGCTTAATTTATGATAGGCTATTTCTCAATAGTCGTTAGACATACTTGTGAATTCTTGCAAAATGAGCAAAATATATAACCTACTAATTGTTTTTCAAATATAATCAACTTTTTATGAATAAGATCATTGCAAGTAATATATTGTAGAGATATTTAATTAAATATTTATTGATCTCAGATTAGCAGTTTCCCTTTATGTGAGGAAGTGAATACATACAGCTCAGCGCCCCCACATTTTCTAGGCCCCTGAGGCCAAGCTATGCCCATAGAGCATTTTCAGGGTGAAAGGGCCTTGGACAAACATCTCTGGAGGGCAGCTGGGCCACGACTCTCAGCACTACACATGTGCATACTTTTTCACCAAGGAATTCCCCTGAAGTGAATTTAACCTACACACCTACCCACCCATGTGTCCAAATGTGTCTTTATGAGCGTGTTCCTGGCCACAATGTTTGTAATAATAAAAAACAGAGGGAACTTAAAATATCAGTTAATATGGACTGAGTAATACAAAATGGCCCATCCATGCACTGGAATACTGGGCAGCTGTTGAAAAAAACTGATGTTTAACCGTGTCGATGTGGAAAAGTCTCTTTGAGTTTCTGTTTGGAGAAGAAGTTGTATATTCTTATATATGTGTATGCATTTATGAAATAGTTCTGGAAGCATATATGGGAACTCTTGACAGTGGTTATCTCTATGGATGGGACAGGGATAGGGGAGAGCGCTGAGTTTTCTTTGAATATGAGCCATGAGTTATTTTTCATAGCAATTTAACAAATGGGTAAGAAGAGGAAGATACAGAAGAGAAGGAGAAGCTCAAACAAATGTTTTACCTGGACTGCGAAGTTGCGCGGCCAGGCCCTGCCCTCTCAGGCTTCAGCTTCTGCTCCTTGCCCTCACTGGCAGTGCCCCAGCTCACCCATCTGCTCTCAGTTCTTCAAACTTCCAGTGCTCCCTCCCATCCCTGGCTCTTTGCACATGCTGTTCCTTCTGCCTGGAACTACCCCTGCTAGCTCACAAGCTTAGTTAACTTTTACTCCTCTTTCCGATGTTGCCTGACTCCTGAGGGAAGACTTCCCTGACCACTCAGGCTGGGTCAGCCTCCCCATTATGCACTCTTGTAGCACCCTATGCTTTTTATGCATGACACTAATCATAGTTTAAAATTCTATACCTGTGTGTTTTTGTTTCATGCCTGTCTCCTTTAATAAATGGCTGATAACCACACCCCTGATATCCAGCACTGGGTCTAACATGTGAGGTGCTCCGTAATAGTTAATGAGTAAATGAATCAACTAGAGAGGAAGCAGGGAACAGTCCCCCATCGTGGAAGGGCAGGGTATTGTTTTCGCAACGTGGGTTAAGTTCTTCCCACTCAACAGCCTTATAATTTGAGCTAACCACTTTGCCTTCATCACAGAAAAGTAATCTGCAAAGGGCTTCCCTCAGCACTGTTAGAACACAGGGGAATGAACACTTTCTTGTGGAGAAGTGGAAGGGGTGGCGATGAGCTTTGTTTTAGTAATTTTAGATTTTTGTGGATGTCATGGTTGTTAAAACTCGACAAAGTAAATGTCTATTTCATACTGGCCAATATTTGTCACATATGTCAAACAGGCTTAAAATGAGTTTCAAAGGAGCAACTATGTAGACAAAACAAAGGTAAAAAGAGATTTCCACAGATAATATGGCCAACAGACCTGACTCTCCCAGAGAAAACAGTATAAACTTTGGATAAATTTACCCCCATCTCCAAATGACCTGATTATACTGAAGAACGAACAAAGGCAGATTCCTGACAGGAGTCAACATTTGAAAAAAATTAATCACACAGGTGAGTTACTCACATTTATGGTTTTTAGCCTTAGACTAAACCTAAGTCGGCACCACAAAGGCAGCTAAACTTGTGCTAGAAAACCTGCATGTTTTCACCTGAAGAAGTAGAGGACAGAGTTCTGGGTAACTGTGGCCACTGAAAAGTGAAGGAGAACCCTGTAAAGGAATGAGCCAGAGAAAGTCCCAGACTTGCGCAAAATCTCCACTCCAACCTCCGTGTGAGCCTTCATCTACGCACGCCCGGGGTGGGGCACGAGCTGCCCAGGAACGAAGGAGTGAACTGAGGTTTGAGACACTGCCCTAGAGAAAGAATTTGCAGTTGCAACCCCACAAAAGCAATTGCCTACTAAGAAAAACAAACAAAAACAAACAAACAAACAAATAAACAAAGCAGAATCTTGAATCTCCACAACATAATTGTCACCACACTGGGGACACAACCCAAAACTGTTTGACAGGAGAAGACAGGGAAAATTTGTCCCATCAGCAAGAAAAAAGAAAATCAACCAACCAACCTTGAGATAACTCAGATGTTCAAATGAGCATAAAAGGATTTTGACACAACTGTTGTAATTATGACTTTATACTATAATTCTACACAAACTCTTCCAGAAACTAGAAGAGAGGGAAATACTTCCCAACTCATTCTATGAGGCCAGTATCACCCTGGTACCAAAGACATGGCAAGAAAAGAAAATCACAGACCAATGTCAACATAGATGCAAATATTCCTTTAAAAATTTAGTAAATTTAGTTTAACAGTATATTAAAGAAAGTAATGCATTATGACCAAATGGGGTTTATCCCTGGAATGCAAGATTGACTCAACATACTAAAGTCAATCAATGTAATTCGCAATATCAACAAATTAACTATGTGATCATGTTAATAGACACACACACACACACAAAGCTTTTGACAAAATTCAATTCTCACCTATGATAACTTCCAGCAAACTAGGAACAGAAGGGCATAAAGTGAAATTTCTCAACCTGATAAAGGGTATCTATGAAACACCTACGGCTGAACTCATACTCACTGGGGAAAGGCGGAAGGCTTTCTCCCCCGGATGGAAACAAGAATGTTCCCTTTCATCATTCCTATCCAGCACCACACTGCACATTCTAGCAAGAACAATGAGGGAAGAAATAGAAATGAAAGGCATTTAAGTAGGAAAGAAAGAAAACTGTTTTTATTCGCCAACGATATGATCATCTAGGCAAAAAATTTCAAAGAATCAACAAAAAAAGCTATTTAAAACATTGAGTGCAGTGATGTCAGAGGACAAAAAGTCAACATACAAAAATCAATTGTGTTTTTATATTGTTTCAATGAGCAACTGTAAATTGAAATTTATAAAACAGTGTCATTTATAAGATCATAAAAGCCAAAATATATAGCAATAACTTTTTAAGTATGTGCAAGATCTAGATGAGAGAAACCAGACAGGACTTAAATACAAATAAATGGACAGATACACCATGTTCGTAAATCACAAGATCTATTATTAAGATGTCGGCTCCCCAGACTGATCACAGACTCAACAGAATCCCAAGCAACGTTCTAGGAGGCTTTTCACCACTGACAAGCTGATTCTAAAATTAATATGGAAAAACAAAAAAATCTATAATAAGCAAACTGTTTGAAAAGAAAAAAAAAGTTAAAGGATTCAAACTACCTGGTTTAATAACTTCTAAAACTATAATAGTCAATAATCAATAGTGTGGTATTGGCATAAGAGTAGGCATATAGGTCAACCAAACAGAGTAGAGCCCGCAAATAGACCCATTCATATATAGTCAGTTATTTTTCAACAAAGGAGCTAAGTAAATAGTCTTTTCAAAAAAATAACATTGATCTTAAACTTGTACCACAGATAAAAAAAATTAATTCAAAGTGAATCATAGAAGTAATGTAAAATGTTTCTGACCTTAAATTTAGGCAAAGATTTCTTAGAACACAAAAATCATGAATCTTATAATAAAAGTTGAATTGGACTTCCTCACAATGAAAATATTCTGTTGTTTGAAAGACGGTTAAAATTATAAAAAGACAAGCCACAGTGGGGAAAAATAAGTACGAAACACATATCTGATAGGGGATTTGTCTCCAGAATTTATGAAGAACTCTCACAACACAATAAGAAGAAAACAAATAAGTCAATTTAACATATGGATAATAAAATTTGTATATGTACAAAAATATGAAATGTTAATAGAAGTATAAATTACCGTATTTTTATTTAAGTAGGGTCTTGGCAGTTTTCCTTGCTGTTTGGGGGTGTGGGCTGGGAAAAGCATCGGACCACAGGCTGGATGCAGATATCCAATGATGTGTGTGTGCACTTGGATGTGGACATTGAAGTTCACTGGAAGGTCAAGATGCTAAGATGGCTTCCTTTCTGTGGCTTTCTTTCTCTCGTTTGTGTGTTTTCCCCTTCTGCCCTGGGGCCTCCTCCCTGGCCCTGCCTCTAGGGTGGACATTTTCCCTCCTGCTCTTGCCTGTGGCCTGTTCCTCCTCCTTCTCATCTTCTTGCCTTCCTCTCTGGGGCCATCGCAGCCAGCCACCTACTCTCTGACCGGAGTGGCCGGCTTTCTCCTCGTCTCTGTCGGGGGAGATCCCTGAGCCACCACGGAGCACGCTGGACTGCAAACATAGCCAACTAAAGTAAATAACAGAGCTCATGGGCTCTGGATAAAAAGCAGCACCTGTACAGGGAACAGCCGTTCTTTATACTTTAAAAAATTCCTCCCTCGTATCTTGCATAAGCCTTAGGATGGCCTTGTGCAATGGAATGAGTAATATCCTCGCTTTACAGGGAAGAGACTCAGGGCCCCCCCGCCCCGCCCCAAGCCATCAGAACAGGAGAGCAAGGGTGGCAGCTTGCCCACGGAATGCCCGGTGTCTCAGGAGGCTGGTGAATGCTGAACTGAATGCAGGCTTTGGCCCCAGAGAAACTCAGGTCTGAGCTGGCCTCCCGCTTGCCAAGTGGTGTGACTTCAGGACAGTTATTTACCTTCTCTGAGCTTTCATTCCCTGTGCTCTGCTGTGATAATGCTACCTGCCTCTCAGTTACTAATGGTGACCAAATGCACAGGAAGATAAAATTCTTCTAAGGAACTCATTTGATTTCTTTCTCTGTGAAGACAAAATCTGTTCATTTGTGATTTTCCTTTGTGAGTGTCTTTCCGTACTCATTTTATTTTGAAATATTAAAACCTAAACATTGGAAGCTCACGTTATATATATAAATAAAAATGGAACTATTTCCCCTCAATTATTTGAAACTATTCTTTTCCTTTTCTCCATTTTTCTACTTCCTTTCTTTTATTCCCTCCCTCTTCCCCTCTAAACGTAATCACATATCTTAGTCCGTGGGTTCTCCCAGTGCTTTAGTCTTACTCAGGAAAAAACCTGCAGAAGAGAAGGGAATCCTTATGCACTATTGGTGGAAAAGTAAATTGGTGCAGCCACTATGGAGAACATTATGGAGGTTCCTCAAAAAATTAAAAATAGAACTACCGTAAGATCCAGGAACTCCGCCTCTGGAAATGTATCTGAAAGATATGAAATCATCATCTTACAGAGCTATCTGCACAACCATGTTCATCACAACATTATTTACAGCGGTCAAGATGTGGAAGCAGCCTAAACGTCCATCAGCGAATGGATAAAGAAAATGTTCTGTAGATGCATAGACATGTGAATATTATTCAGCCGTAAAAAAAGAAGGAAATCTTGCCATTTGCAACAACGTGGATGAACCTTGAGGATATATGCTAAGTGAAATAAGTCAGACAGAGAAATACAAACACTTTGTGATATCCCTTATATGCGGAATGTAAAAACAGCTAAACTCACAGAAATAGAGAGTAGAACTGTGGTTCCCGGGGGTTGTGTTGGCAGGGGCCGGGGGAGGGAGGAGTAATGAGGAGGATGTTGGTCAAAGGGTACAAATTCCCAGCTATAAGATGAATAAATTCCAGGAAATCTAACGTATAGCATGGTGACTATAATCAATAATACTGTACTGTGTAACTGATAGTTTTTAAGGTACCACATACAAAAACGGTAATTATGTGAGAGGACGGAGGTGTTGACTAACCTAATTGTGGCAAATATTTTGCAATATCTATGTGCATTGAATCGTGACATTGTATACCTTAAATTTACATAAGTTATAGGTCGATATCTCAGTAAAGCTGGATAAGAAACAAGAAAAAAATCCAGTCATTGCAAGAAAAATATGTGAGAGAGAACTTCCTAATGAATGCCACCGAAACTCATTGTGTGGGCTGGTATCCAAAAGGGGGGAAGAAGGAGAATGCTTCACAGGAGACGGAATTAACTTTGCATAAAGTTCTCATAAATTCAGACACTCCCGGGCCTCTAGGCCTGATTAGTCCCCACACAGGTTCAGAACCAAGGCCTGAGGTGAACAGCGAGAGAGCCTGGGGGGGCCATCCCTGTCCTCTGTCCCCCACACTCCCGCTCACAAAGACCCCATTTAACATCCTCCACAAGGGCCTCGGCCATGGGCCCATCTGGGCTTTGGCTGTGAGGGAGGGAGGCGACCAGGCGGACACAGAGCAGAGGCCCGACCCCAGCCCCAGAAGGCGGTCCTGCATTGTTTGAGGGAGGCCCTGGGCGGCCCCCACGCTGGGGGGACGGGAGCAGGTGGGGCTCAGATGGCAGGCGGCATCCTCCAGCCAGACAGATGGCGAACAAAGGGGCGCACAAAGGAGGCAAAAGCACCGGAGCAGCCCCCATGGAGGGCCCGGCCGCTGCCTCCAGCACAAGCTGCCCCTCAGGGCACCGTGACCTGGGGAGAGGGGCCGCCACGCGTGCTTGCCAGCGCGAGCTGGGACCCAACTCGTTTCTTCATTTAAACTTCACAGCCAAGTTCTAATT
This sequence comes from Mormoops blainvillei, assembly GCA_004026545.1. Lineage (NCBI taxonomy): Eukaryota > Metazoa > Chordata > Mammalia > Chiroptera > Mormoopidae > Mormoops > Mormoops blainvillei. The sequence continues at coordinate 91,600 of PVJD01001544.1, read as the reverse complement.
CTCGGTTTACAGACAAGGAAACTGGGGCGAAGAAATGCTTGTTCAAGGTCACATGTCAAAATTTAAACCAAGCAATCTGTTTCCAAGGCCTGTAGTCTTGACCCACTTCGCCGATTCCTTCCATATGGTAAACATTGAGCTCTTGGCCTGTCACACACGACTTCTAGCCGAGGCCAGAGAGACAAAACACGAAAATTTCCTCAACCTGTGTTATCTGGAGCCAGGAAGTTCTCAAAATGGGGACAAATGAATCAAGATGCCGAATAGCTTGACTAGAGATATTCATATCACAATAAAGTGTGTTTTCAGATGTTCAAAATAATTGTTTTTAAAAAGAGAGTTTCAGGCCTCACGCAGTTGTGCCGAAGCACAACCAATGTGAACAACTGCGGGCTCCAGTGAGCACATTTTGCAAACACCTGGAGGTGGCCTTAGCGACTGCTGCGCCTCACTCCTCCCCGGGGATTTTGCCAATTCTAGGGCTCCCAGATATCACTGAGGAGGAAGGATGGTGACATGAGGTGGTTGTCATGCAGAGTAGAAGCTCTGTCTCATGAAAAAGAGTAGAAATTGAACCATTAGAGAGAGGGCAGGTAAGAACAGTTACATTTATCATTGCTGAGGGCCAGAATTTTACAGATCCCATTGGCTCCTCAAGTAGGCAGCATCAGTTCCATTTTAAAGATGAGGAAATGGAGGCTGGAGATGGCGAAGTGACAAAGGGGGTATCTGTGTGTCTTCCCTGCCAACGAGGGTCGAGGTCCCCTTCTTTCGGCAATAGCAATGCATTTCCCCTTGCCCCACTCAGTCTCCTGTGGTTCAGGTGAGGCTGCCCGGGACCCAGACAGGCCCCTCACCATCTTCAGTCCCTAGGACACAGTGATTGGGTCAGGAGTGTGTCGGTGGCTCAAGTCAGCCAAAGAGACTTAGTGCTGGGGCTTCTGCTGGCTCCCTGGGAGAGAGGAGCCCTCTGTGCACTGGATTAGCAGAAAAGACAAGGGGGCAGTTGGCCTCAAGAGGTTAGGGACACTGTGTGGAGTAAGAGCCTCCCTGAGGCCGAACCATACAGAGCAGAACCAGGAGATGAGCGAGACCCAGTCCTCGGAGTCCTGCATTGCGCGGGGCCTTTCGGGAATGAGAGCAAAGCAATGCCCAATTTTGGCTAAACCCATTGGCTTTCCTTTTCTGCTGATTTCCCTTTACTTCCCTGTATGGCTGTGGTGGGGGAGAGGGGAGTAATCATCTTCCTCAGTCCTGTTGGACCCTCACTAGTCCCTGGAAGGCCTCGGGGTGGAGGCTGGGCACATGGGAAGACTCTGCTTCCTGGCCTCCCTCCTGTGTGGTCGGTGGGGTGTGTGACAAGAGTTCTAGCCCTTCTTTCCACTCTTCTATTTATTCTCCACTTGACTCTTTTGTCCCCTGGATAATGCTACAGTAAATTCTAGACATCTTATCGTTTTGCCTTCAGATAAGGACTTAAAAAAAAATGCCACCACAATACCATTATCATAGCCAGCAAAATTATGGTAATTTCTTAAGATCATTTACTGCCCAATCCATGTTTCCCCAATTGTCTTTAAATGTCTATGTAGTCAGTTTGTTCCAATTGGAATCCAGTTATATTCCTTTTGCATATGACGTATGCATCTTAATGTCTTTTATGTTTATTTTTCTCTTTAATAATACCCTTTCATTCTCGACCCCACATTATTTATTTCTTGGAGAAACAGTCATTTATTTAGTAGAATTTCCAGCATTTTGGCCTTGAAGGATTGCGTCCTCACAGTGTTCCTTAATATGTTTCTCCATCCCTTGTATTTTCTATAAAGTATAAGAAGATCTAGAGGTGTGGTTTGATTCCTTTTTCTTTGGCAGGAATACTTCACCGAGGGTCTGTGTGTTTTCTACAGTGTCACGCCTGGAGGCACATCACATGCGGGTGCTGCATTTTGGCAATGTTAGAATGGATCAGGGTTCAGGTCTCAACCTGATTTATCCGTCCTAAAGCACCCTCACCTTTCACCTCATGGTTTTAGTAGCTCTGACGATTGTAGCTTAGATCCATTATTTCAATGGGGGTTGTAAATGGTGGTTTTCTAATTGGTAGTCAGAAACTAATTGGTTTGGTATGTTCCTTGCTTTTATTAACCATAATTCTTTTATAAAGATGCATTTTTCCCCATCAACTATTTGATTACTATGAAATATAGTCCATCTAGTAAAGACAGAAGAAATGGTTATTTCCTTTTATTTACCTGTTTTCAGGAAAATAACTGATTTCTGATAAAACTTAAACTAAAAACCCACAAAGTTTTACATGACTATTATTTAATCATTATTCTTTCTGATGCTGAAAGTGTCTCATCTTTGGTCACTGAGAGCCCCTGCAACTGGGCCCTTTATCCTTTCCAAAAGGACCCCAACATCCTGAGAACTTCCTTGCTTTCTGGCACAAGGTGTTCCAGGCTTATCTTGTCCATATCCGGCCCCAGGACTGCAGTCAAGTCATTTCTCCAAGGAGCTCTGGTTCCTTTTGGAGGTAAATGATGCTTAAAAGAACACGATCATTTTACAAGCACTTCCCCTGTGGAAGTGAAGCAGACAAGCAGTGCCCACAATCACTGGTCAGATCTCTTCTGTGCAGCCAGGGGAGACAGGCACTGCAAAGCCGTCTCACTGTATTCAAGATTTTGGCCTCTGGCTGGCCCTGCCGGAAAGGACCGTGGAGAAAAGCCCAGAAAAACCAAGCCCAGCTGTCTTCGCATCCTTCCCGCAGAGCAACTGGCCAAGAGCTGACAGGTGTGAGGCGGTAGTTTCCTGGAGACCTGCTTCCTCTGCTCACCAAGCTGATATCTGAAACAAAGTGTGCCGGGCTTCCTCCCTGCAGACCCAGACCCAGCGGTGCTCTTGCTAGTGTGTAACTGTGTGTGTGTGGAGGAGGAGAAGTAATTCATAAGGGCTTTTGGTAGAGACTTTATAAACAATTTAAACCTTACAGCCAACCTAGGAGCCTACTACCATTTCTATCCCCATTGTACAGATGGGGAAAATGAGGCTTAACGAGATTAAGTCACCTGGCTAAAGTCAACAGTCAACATGTAAGAGGATGGGTGACAGTGTGACCTGAGTCTCTTGGACTTCACAATAGTGTAACTCTCTAAGCCTGGGGAGGGATGTACTTCTACAATATCAAAAACGCTAGCAGCAACAGCAACTGCAATTGCTAAATGCCACCCCAACATCCATTCTCCCCCTTTTTCTTATTATCAGATCTGACTTTATCCTGGACAACAATGAGTATGGCTGAAAGACTTCATCTCCCAGCCTCCCTTGCAGTTAGGGGCAGCCAATGAGATGTAAGCAGAAGTTGCTGGATGAGCCTCCTGGGTAAGCTGCTAACAAAGGGAAAGACAGCTGCAGGGTACCCCATTACCCTCCTCTCATTCCTAGCTTCCTGCTTACATCCTGGCCAAGATGATTGGAGCTCCACTCTCGTCTTGAATTGTAAAAACAGCTTTGAACATGGAAGGCACTACGGAGAAGGGAAGAGAAAGAAAGAGCCTGGGTCCCTGATGGTGGAGGAATGGCCGCGCCAGGCTGAACTGCCTATGACCAAGATTCCCTCCTTGACCGACTCTAACCAGGCTCCCCTGAACTCTCTCTTTAACCAGACCCTGACTTTTGAGTTTCCATGTTTATCTCTGCACTGACCAGTTTTCGCAAGAATCCTGCTAAGTCAGTTTAGCCAGGCCACCCCCCAACCCCCATCCTCAATATCTGCTCACCCTGGGTATAGAGTCAGCTGCCCCACCCTCCACCGTTCTCTGGGTGAGGTCAGATCGCCCTGGCCTGCCTTCAGCAGAAACCCCGTTAGGTCGGTTTAGCCAGAGCCCTCCCTTACCCCCGCTGTGTGCTCTCAATAAATTTCTATCTACCCCCGCCCCCAGCTCCTTTGCTATAAATTCCCACATGTCCTTGTTCAATGTGGAGACTGATCTCTCTCCCCAACTACAAGACTCCATTGTGGAAGCCAACAACCCCCTCACCTTGAATAGTGCCTTTCTTACCACCCTCTTTAACACGTCGCAAGTCATTTTTTCTTTGACACCTATCTTTGGACTTTTTATGGGAGGGAGCAGCTTGTTTAAGTCATTTATTTGTGTATTTTGCTCAGGGCAGAGGCATCTAATCTAAAAAGGTATAAACAGCGCCCGCAGAAGCAGAAGCAGAGCCGCATTCTGCGCCCTCGGAGGCGCCCTCGTCCGGAGGCTATCGGCCTTCCTGAGAAAACTTTCTCTCTGTATGATAAATATGTTGCAAGGCCCTCTTTATCATCTTGAAATAAATTCACATGTGATATATCCAAGTCAATGTACCATCCTAATGCTAATATAAAGGAGAATGGAAGTAAAGAAATTTGTAAACGTATGTATTTCAATACATAAATGCTTGGGCACAATTACACCAGCAGACAGAATAAAGTGCTCAGGTGCCAACACTTACATGTCACATCACTGTGTGTGTGACAGCTTCCAATGCAGGCTAACAGGGGTGTTTTATTAGGGACTCCGATACAGGAGTGGCACTGTCATTGGTGATGTGACTTTCTGAAATGGCAAACAGACAACTCTCAGTAAAGTTTCAACTATAATGAAACAAAACATAACTTTACCTTTTTTTACACGGATGTATTTCTAGAATACACAATATTAAAGCCACACAAAAATATTTTGTGTTTATATGTAAAGTAGAAAGTCCTAGGAGGAGCTGATTTTGAACAGATTTTTCATCTACATGCATTTCTGGTCAGACACTGAGAACTCAATGGGGTGCAGTTCAGCCTTGTTGTATGAGATTGTCCCACAATGGACCCCACATCTGCCAGTGCTCCTCTCCAGTCACGCTGAGCGCCAAGAGCACTGGTGAAACTTCCCAAGCGCCCCCTAGTGGGCTGTACTGTCCTCACTGAAAATTGCTGGCCGCTTGCAGCTCGGAAAGGCATTGTCTTAGGGAGGGCAGGGGATGGGGCTGGGCGGAGGTGAGGAAAGGGAGAAAAAGCAGGAACAACTGTAATAGTATAAACAATAAAAATAATAACTTTAAAAAAAATGAGATACAGGCATTAGCTGTGCAGTTCCAGAATGAGAAGGAAGTGGGCAAAATGAGAGTAGAGCTTCTACTTCATGCGCCTTCTGGATACCAAGGGCTACTCTGGGGTCCGATGTCCTTGTCCCCATTTGCCAGAAAAAGCAGGAGACACTGGGAAATCACTGATGCTAAAAGAGCCTTGCCTTGACCCCCTCAACGACTTCAATTCCAAATCTCTTCAAGATCTGACAAAGAATGAGGGAGACTAGCCATCAACACAACCCTCTCTGTTTTGTATGCAAGCACCTAGCCAATGCCGCACGTTTTCCTCAGAAGACACGCACATTACCTTGGGCTGGCTAATTAACCCTTGGATACTATGAAATTATATTCTAAGGATGCTTGTAGGAATAGAGACGAAACACCTTTGTGGCACATTTCTGCTAACAGCCACTCAGCCCGAATTCGACAGGGGTGAGCGGGAACTCTCTTCAGACTCACAGCTCTACAGCCAGCCCTTGGCTGCTACTCAGCCGCAAGAGGAAACTTATTATAGGAGTTCCCAAGGACAGTGACACGAGAAGAATCAATATAAAATACGCAAAAATTCATATTCCTTCTACAAAAAAACCTCTAAAAACAAAAACCCTTGACGAACGTTTTCATCTACAGACACCCGCTTTGCTTGGCAGAACTTGGGCATGGTGAATGATACGGTAATTTCTCTCCATAGGCATGGGGTGAACGCTCGTTCAACTTACTGACATGTCCTTCTCATTGTTTTCATAAGCATTTGTCATTTTAAGATAAAGAAAAATGCCTCCTTTACCCAATCCTTCCCTTTCCAGCACAAGTTTTGCTTTATTTTTTGAAACAGCAAAGACTGAGGCTAGCAGAAGTTTCTTGAAGCATAGGTTGGGCAGATCAAGGTTACAGCGACAGTGCAGTCGGGTGCTGTCCTCTGGCTGGGCAAAGGGAGGCCCCCAAGGATTCCACACTTACTGGCGTCCTCACCAGTGTTACCAAGTTTAATGCTCGGGGTAGTCCTGCCTGGGGTAGGTATCGTAATTCTCATTTTTTTAGATGGGAAAAATAACAGAAGATGACTTGCTCAAGTTCTCAGAGCAGGTGCCAGAGTTAGGTTTTGAACCCAGAGCTGTCTGAACTATGAAACCATGGTGATTCTATCACACCCTTTAATCATTACCTGTTTGAGCAACTTTGCCCTCCTCACCACCACACATGGAACCAGGTGTTCTCCACCCATCATATCTCATTCTTTTTGTGGCACAATGGACTGGATGGACTTCCTGCCCGTGGAATCCGTCGCGGTCCCCAAATCTGGAACTCCAGGGCCGTGATTGTAAATGCAGATTCTACCTACAAAGTCCTTTGGCAAGTAACTCTCACTCCTTCAAGCTCTGTCTCTCTCACAAATACAGCTGTGCACAATTCTACAGGTCCTTCTCTATAAACAATGAGCTGTTGAAGGAAGTTCTCAATTCCAGTAAGCTCTGCCAGGATTTCTCTGTAACTCAGTAAACATTTGCTGAATATTAATAAATGAATAAACAAGAAAATTGATGAATGTATTCCATGCTTCCGTGGACTGAGAACACATTTCCAGTGATGGGGATGGAGGGAGCGGCTGGTACAGGCCTGCTGCAGTCATTGGCTCTGTCCCTCGTCCCAACTGCTTTAAAGCAAAACCCTTCAGGAACAAAGAGGAAATTGCACCAATAAACACAATATTACTTTAAATCCCTGATTTCCTGTGTGACATGGCAAAGCATTTACTTTAATGCCTACTCAAGTAAGCATGAAATCTCATCTCCCAAAAGGAGAGGGGCAAGAGGGAGCTAAAAAGAGGATATTCATCACACCTGCAATTAGAATCAGAATCCAATTGTTTTAAAGCGATAGTATCAATATTTGGCAGACTCTTCCCCTGTGGGGTAGAAAATCTGGGAGCACCCAGCTGCTGTTTTCAACTTCATAATCTTATTGTGGTTAAATTATACCGTTAAATCATAAAGTGACTAATATGCAGCCCCCATTTGCACATATACAATAGTACCAAATAGTATCTTAGAGGACAAGTACCTAATGGCAAACATATTTATTCAAATTATATTTGATTTTCCCTGTGTCATCACAGAAGACTATAAAACCATTCTTTATTTCTCACCAAGTTTTAATGTCTGCAATTTATCAGGCCCTTAGACATCACCCAGATTTTCCTAAAATGTCAATGTGATGACATTTTGGGGGTATTCCTTTGTGCATCAAGGTGTCTGCAGGACTATGTTCCTTTCTTGAGGATTTAGGGGAGAACGTTTTTTTTGCCTTTTCCAGCTTCTGGAAGTGCCCACATTCCTTGGCTCATGGTGCCTTTGCATTTTAAAGTCCACAATGGCCCGTTGAGTCTTTGTCACGATGCTGTCTCTTTGGTTCTGACTCTTTTGCCTCCCTTTTTCTCATTTATATTCTGACTCTTGTGATTACATTGGGCCCACCTGGGTAATTCAGGATTACCTCTTTACCTTAAAGTCAGCTGATTTGCAACCTTAATTTTGTCTGCAACCTTAATCTCCCCTTGCTATGTTACATACTGTATTTATAGGCACCAGGGATTAGGATGTGGACATCTCTGGGCCATTATTCTTCCTAACACACACACATACAATGAGAGAAAGAAAATTAAAACAAATGTGTTAAATGTTAACAAGTTAACACTACATGAAGACTATATAGAAGTTAATTGTAATATTCTTGTAACATGTTGTAGGTTAGAAAAATTTTCAGAATAGAAAGCTTAGTTTCAGACTTCTGGTCAAGACGAAGGTGTAGGAAGGAAGCTTTGCTTCCTCAAACAACCAAAAGAAGGACAACAACAAATTGAAAAACAAAAAACAACCAGAACTGCCCCAGAACTGAACTGTATGGAAGTCCGACAACCAAAAAGCTAAAGAAGAAACATTCATCCAACTGGTAGGGTGGGCAGAGGTGGGCAGCTGGGGTGGAGAGGATGTATGGCAAGGTGACAGCAGACTTGGTGGGCGAGGCAGCTGGCAGACCAGGTGGTCCCATTTGCAGGTGGATAAGCTGGAAGGAACAACTGGGAAGTGAGACAGAACATGCAGCCCAAGGTTCCAGTGTGGGAAACTAAAGCCTCAAAGCCTCTGGCTGTAAAAACCTGTGGGGGTTGCAGCTGCAGGAGAAACTCCCAGCCTCACAGTAGAGTTCATTGGAGAGACACATGGGGTCCTAGAACATACACAAACCCACCCACCTGGGGAATTAGCATCAGAAGGGCCCAATTTGCTAGTGGATAGCAGGGGAAGTGTCTGAAAGTGAGGCAAGAACCTATCAAGCAGTATTGTTCTCCCTCTGACCCCCCCCCCCCCACATACAGCGCCACAAGGCAGTGATGTGGGTTGCTCTGCCCTGGTGAATACCTAAGGCTCCACCCTTTACATAACATAACAGGTACACTGAGACAAAGAAATATGACCCAAATGAAAGAACAGATCAAAACTCCAGTAAAAGAACTAAATGATGAGAGATTGCCAACCTAACAGATGCAGAGTTCAAAACACTGGTAATCAGGGTGCTCACAGAAATTATTGAGTATGGTCACAAAATAGAGGAGAAAGTGAAGGCAAGCAAAGTGAAATAAAGAAAAATACACAGGGAACCAACAGTGAAGGGAAGGAAAACTGGGACTCAAATCAACTATTAGGAGGAGAAGGAAGAAATAAACATTCAACTAGAACAAAATAAACAAAAATTCAAAAAAATGAGGAGAGGCTTAGGAACCTCTGGGACAACTTTAAACATTCCAACATACGAATCATAGGGGTGCCAGAAGGAGAAGACAAAGGGCAAGAAATTGAAAACTTATTTGAAAAAATAATGAAGATTTCCCCAATCCGGCAAAGGAGATTGATTGACTTCCAGGAAGTCCAGGAAGCTCAGAGAGTCCCTAAGAAGCTGGACCCAAGGAAGCACACACCAAGACACATCATAATTACATTACCCAAGATTAAAGACAAGGAGAGAATCTTAAAAGCGGCAAGAGAAGAGGAGAGAGTTACCTACAAAGGAGTTCCCATAAGACTATCAGCTGATTTCTCAAAAGAAACCTCACAGGCAAGAAGGGGCTGGAAAGAAGTATTCAAAGTCATGAAAGACAAGGACCTAAATCTGAGATTACTCTATCCAGCAAAGCTATCATTTAGAATGGAAGGGCAGAGAAAGTGCCTTCCAGATAAGGTAAAGTTAGAGGAGTTCATTATCACCAAGCCCTTATTATATGAAATGTTAAAGGGACTTATCTAAGAAAATGAAGAAGATCAAAATTATGAACAGTAAAATGACAATAAACTCACAACTATCAACAACTGAACCTAAGAAGCAAAAAGAAACTAAGCAAACAACTAGACCAGGAACAGACTCACAGAAATGGAGATCACATGGAGGGTTATCAGCGGGGAGGGGTTGGGGAGAGAATGGGGTAAAAGGTATAAGGAATAAGAAACATAACTGGTAGGCAAAAACTAGACAGGGGGAGGTTAAGAATAGCATAGGAAATGGAGAAGCCAAAGAACTTATATGTACGACCCATGGACATGAGCTAAGGGGGAGGAATGCTGGTGGGAGGGCGATGCAGGGCCGAGGGAGATAAAGGGGAGAAAAAAAAATGGGACCGCTGTAATAGTATAATCAATAAAATATACTCAAAAGAAAAAGAAAGTTTAGTTTCAAAAAAGATCTCTCTTTACAATAGTGCTGGATATTTTAAGCAACACAAATGTACAATCCCTTTTCTGAAATTTGAAAGGTCTGAAAACTGAGCAATTTTCCTAACCCCTTCGGCTTCCATTCCCCACCTGCACTATCACGAAGCCTCTCACAGCCTCTATGTACTCATTTGCTGTGCTGCTTGCTGGCGTCCCTCCACTCGCTCAGCGCTGTCTCACGTGAGGTTCCTCATGTGCCAGGCCCTGGGCTGGGTCCTGGGAGGCCAAACAGGGGGGTAGTGCCCTGCCCTCTGAGGGCCCAGAGTTCCACAGAGTAAAAGCCCATGCTGCCCAGCCTACCGCGAAATCAGCAGAACCCACCCGGGCGGGGGGCCTGTAGACAAGGAGCAGGAGCACAGACGGCTTCGAGGTGAGGTGATGCGTAGTAGTAAGCGGAGGAGACCAATGAGGAGACACCCTATGTGGAAAACCTGTAGGAAAATGCTTAGAGGCTTGAGAGGACAGGGCCTGTTTGACAAAATCAAGTCAATCAGTCTGATGGGTGGGACAGTGAAGGATGGAAGGCAGACGAGGTCAAAACCATGGAAGAGGGCTTCTTAGTAAGGAAACTCTTTTGACCCTGAAGTTCCTGAGAAGCCACCACAGTGATTTTTATTAGGGAATATTTAATAAGAGAACGCACGCACCCTCAAATATATGTCATAGGCAGCTTTTAAGCTGGATGCCAGCGATCCCTGCTTCCTGGTGTTCACACTCTTGTGTAATTCTCCTCCCCCACCCTTGAGCATGGGTGAGGCCTGTCACTTGCTTCTAATAAATAAAATATGGCAAAAGTAATAAGCTTTCACTTCCAAGATTAGTTTTTCAAGACTCTGGCTTCCCTCTTGCTCACCTCTTGTGCTTCCACTCACTCTGATGAAGCCATCTGCCATGTTGTGAACTGCCCTGTGGAGACCCCCGATGGCAAGGAACTGAGGGCGGCCTTAAACCAAGAGCTATCAAGGATCTGAGGCCTTCAGTCCAACACCCCAGGAGAGCAGCCGAACCTGGCCGACCTCCATGTGAGCAAGCTTGGAGGAGGACCCTTCCTCAGTTAAGACTTGCCCTGGCTGCAGCCCCAGCTAACGACCTGCAGCCTCTGAGAGTCTCTGAGGTGGAGGACTCAGACCCACAGATGCTTTGAGGTAAGTGATTTGTTGCCTTAAGTTCTTAAGTTTTGGGGTAATTTGTTATTCAGTGACATATAAAAAAACTATTTAAAATCATTTGACCCACCAGCTGCTTGAAGAAACAGAGCATCGGTTCCTTCCAAGCCTCCTGTGTGTCTTTTCTCTGTCATATACCAGCCCCTTTCTCCTGCCAGAGGCAACTGCCATCCAGAATTTTGCTTCTGTCAGTCCCTTGTTTTTCTTTATTATTTGAAGACATGCATGATTGACTAAATTCTGTTGAGTTTCGCAGGTTTTAGAGCTTTACATAAACAGAATCACATTATACGTATGTTTCTGCGGCCTTCTTTCTTTTTATTCAAAATCAGATTCCTGAGATTGGGCCATGTTGATCATATGGTTCATTCATTTTCACTGATGTGAATTTCTCCGTTCTCCTGTCCTTGGACACGTGGAATGTTTTCAGTGCTTTGCTATTGCAACCAGGCTGCTATGAACATTCTTGTGCATGACTCCTGGAACATATGAGCCAAGGTTTCTCTGGGGTATACACCCAGGAGTGGAAGTGCCAGCTTACATGGTATAAGCATCTTCGACTTCATCGTATAATGCAAAAGCCTTTCCAAACTGTCACATGATACCACTTTACGCTCCCAACCGGAGTGCATAAGGATTCCTTTGTTCTACATCTATTTGACATTGTCTGATTTATACATTTTTGCCTTTTCGGTGGCCATAAAATAACATCATGATTTTACTTTGCAGTCCCTAATTACTACTAAGAGGAGCACATTTTTCACAACATTATTACACATTAAGTTTTATTCTCCTGTGAAATGCATATTGATGACTTTTGTCCAGGTTTTTATTTTTTAAATTATATTTTATTGATTATGCTATTACAGTTGTCCTGATGTTCCCACTTTATCCCCCTCCAGCCAGCACCCTCCACTCCCTCAGGCAATCCCCAAACCACTGTTCATTCCCATGGGTCACGTGTGCGTTCTTTGGCTACTCTGTTTCCTATACTGTACTCCATTTTCTATAGTTTACAGCCCTGTGGCTATTCTGTAATTACCAATTTGTACTTCTTAATGCCCTCACCTCTTCACCCATTCCCCAGCACCCCTCCCATCTGGCAACCATCAAAACACTGTCATGGACAGAATCCATGATTCTGTCTCTGTTCTTCTTGTTTGCTTAGTTTGTTTTTTAGATTTGGTCATTGATAGATTTGTATTTTTTGCCATTTTATTGTTCATAGTTTTGATCTTCTTTTTCTTAAATAAGTCCCTTTAACATTTCATATAATAATGGTTTGGTGATGATGAACTCCTTTAGTTTTTTTTCTTGTCTGGGAAGCTCTTTGTCTGCCCTTCGATTCTAAATGATATCTTTGCTGGGTAGAGCAATCTTGCCTGGCAGTCCTTGCTTTTCATGACTTTGAATATTTCTTGCCAATCCCTTCTAGCCTGAAAAGTTTCTTTTGAGAAATCAACTGATAGTCTTTTGGGAATTCTCCTGTAAGTAACTGCTTTTCTCTTGCCGCTTTTAAGATTCTGTCTTTATCTTTAACCTTTGACATTTTAATTATGATGTGTCTTGGAGTGGTCTTCTTTGCATCCAAATCTTTCTGGGACTCTCTGTGCTTCCTGGACTTGCATATCCATTTCCTTCACCAAATTAGAGAAGTTTTTTTCATTATATTTTCAAATAAATTTCCAATGTCTTGCTCTTTCTCTTCTCTTTCTGGCACCCCTATGATCCTATGATGAGAATGTTGGAGTGCTTGAAATTGTCCCAGAGGTTTATTATACTATTCTATTTTTTTTGATACTTTTTTCTTCTCATTGTTCTGATTTGTTGTTGTTTTTGCTTCCTTATGTTCCAAATCATTAATTTGATCCTTGGCTTCATCCACTCTACTATTATTTCCCTATAAATTATTTATTTTAATTAATGTATCTTTCATTTCTGACTGGATGTTTTTTATGCTGTGTGGTCCTAAGTTCCTTGAGCATCCTTATAACCTGTGTTTTGAACTCTACATCTGACAGATTGCTTATCTCTTTTGTTTAGTCCTTTTTCTGAAGTCTTGATCTGTTCTTTCATTGGGCCATGCTTTTTTGTCTCCTCATTTTGGCAGTGTCCTTGTGTTTGTTTGTATGTATTAGGTAGAGCTGCTTTGACTCCATGTCTTGGTAGTGAGGCTTAATGTAGTAGGTGATCTGTAGGGTCCAGTGGCACCGCCTACCCTGTCACCCAAGCTGGGTACTCGAGGTGTGCCCTTTGTTTGGGCTGAGAACCCCCTCCTCTTGTAGTTCTGCCTTGATTGCTGTTGGCAGATCAATGGGAGGGATTTACCCAGGCCAGTCAGCGGCAGGCACTGGCTGTGACCACTGACTACCAACCTCTGCCCTCTGTGGAGGATCAACTGTGTTGGGGGCAGGGTGGTGGTGCTTTGACGTGACCTGTAGCTGTCCACTGGGTACATAGGCTCTGGGGTTTCCTGGGTGGTCCAGGCCAAGATGAGCCCTCTACCCATGATTTGCCATGGCCAAATTGCCTGAGCTATAAAGCAGTCTGAGATGGCTGCTACTTGTGCTGGACTTCGAGATTCCTAGGCAAAGCCAAGCTTTGAATCTAGGCAGACTGCTGCTAGTGTTGGGCCTGGGGCTACTTAGCAAGAGGAACAGGGGCTGGGGGCTCAGTGAGGCTGGCTGTTGCTTGTTTGAGAAGTTTTAGGAAGTTGTGAAGCATGAGCCAACACCAGACATCTATATAGTAAAGCAGCTTGGATGAGCCTGAAAGTTGCGTGGGACAGTCTATGGGGGTCTCCACAGTTGGGCATACAGGATAGAGTCTCAGATATGACACCAGTACCAGCCTGCTGGCTCTGCGGCTCCATGGGGGAAGGAGTCAGAAAAGGGAGAGTGGCCTCTGCCCACCTTTCTCTTGGAGAAAGCTATCACCTTGATGCCAGACACTTCAGTTCCTCCCTGTATGCCACCGGTGCCTTTCAAGCTGCTACACCGGTACTGGAGCTCAAAGGGAGTGAGTCTGTGTAAGTCTGTGTGTGGGTTAAGAGGAACTGCTTGAGACTCCAGAACTTTCTCCCACTGACTCAATCCCTGTTGGTTTTTGCAGCCAGAAGTTATGGGGATTTATCTTCCTGGCACTGGAACTCTGGGCTGGGGAGCCTTGTGTGGGGCTGGGACCCCTTGCTCCCGAGATCTCCCCCGCCGAATTTTTATGCACTACATGTGGATGTGAGACCAGCCCATTTCGCATTTTGCTCCTACCAGTCTGGATGGATGCAGTTTCTTTTATTTCATAGTTGTCAGACTTTCATTCAACTTAATTTCTGATGGTTTTAAGTGATGTTTTTTCTATCTTTTAGTTGTAATTTTGATCTGGTTGTGCAAGGAGATGAGCTGTGTTTACCTATTGTCCAGGTTTTTATTTGGTTGTTTTTAATAACTGATCCATGGGAATTCTTTCTGTATTCTTTATAAATACTGATAACATACCTTCCCAGTTATAGATATTGGGGAGAACCCCAAAAATACTAGAATGGTCTTCTGGAAGGTGGGCCCTTTGTAGTACAGGCTTCCCTTCTAGGTGAGTGTTCTAGGAACCCATTTGTATCAGTGTACCAGCTGGTATTGTTGTGAAAGGCTGCGTTTGGCTTCGGTGAATTTTTTTTGAAGACTCTTGCAATACATTTGCCCATTTCATGATGGGTGATTTACAAGTGCCCCTGAATGGCATGACCCCCATACCCAACCCTCCCTATTTGCCTGATAACGCCCTGAGCGACATTTTTTTGTTTGTTTTCCTGTATGAAAAAGTCCTCAAAGGGAAACATTTTGCCGATGTGTAAAAGGTGAAACAAAAAATGGCAGAAGCACTAAAAGGCATCAAAATCTACGAGTTTAAAAACTGTTTTGAGCAGTGGAAAAAAGTCTCCATGGGTGTATTGCATCAAATGGAGGGTACCTGAAGGTGACTGAAGTTTAAATATGTTAGAATAAATACACCATTTTTTATAAATAAATTTTAGTACTTTTTTGGTGTATATATATCTATATATAAATATAGATATATATACACACAAACACACACACCAAATATAAAATTATATAATTTATATATAAGTATATAAATATAAATTATATATAATAAACTATAATATATAAATTAGAGACCTATTATATATAGACCTGTTATATATATCAATATATTTTTCTAGCTTAGGAATTATCTATTCATTATTTTTGAAGTGCTTTGAAGAAGTTACAAACTTTAATGTAGTACTAGTTTATAAAGACTTTCTCCTCTATTTTCTTCTTAACATTGTAAAAGTTTGGCCTCTCACATTTAAGTCTAATCCATCTGAAATGGATTCTTTTAGTATGGTGTAAAGTATCTACCAATTGGATAGGAATATTCAAGATCACAGTTTTTCACATGGATAACCTTGAACTAGCACCACGTTGAATGGCCCAGCCAGTTCTCATTGATTTGCAACATTCCCTGCCACAATCAAGTCTCTCTCTAAGTGGGTGTCTGTTTCTGGGCTGTCTTCTGTTCCATTGTTCTAGTTATATCCCTTTACCAATACCATTCATCTTAATTAGTCTAACCTTATAATGTCACTTTATATCTTATCCTCCTTCTTTAGAGACATCTAGATTATTCTGGTCCTTTGTTTCGGCATGCACATTTCACAATTATTTTAATTAAATTCCAAGAAAAATGCTGTTGAGATTAAATTTTATAGAGTCCATACATCTATTGGAGGCAATTAGTATTGCTCTAATATTATTTTCTTACCCATGATATGTTGTACCTCTCAAATTATTTGGGACTTTAACAGTTTTCTGAAACAGTTTTATCATTTTCTCCATATTTTCTGAGCTTTAGGTTGTTATATTTTTCGCTTTTATAAATGGTATTATTTACAAGAATAAATGATATTATATAAAATTTATATTGTTTACTACTGTTGTAAAACACAATCATTTCTATATATCTAGCAACATTGTTAAACATATTAACTCTAATAATTTATCTATAGAGTCTTTTAGGTTTCCCACACGGATAATTTTAATAGCTTAGTTTCTT
The DNA here is from genome assembly GCA_004026545.1 of Mormoops blainvillei. NCBI lineage: Eukaryota > Metazoa > Chordata > Mammalia > Chiroptera > Mormoopidae > Mormoops > Mormoops blainvillei. The sequence goes on along the minus strand of PVJD01001544.1, from coordinate 75,453 downwards.
CCTTTCTAATCTTTCCTGGCTAGGACCCTAAGTACAATGTTGAATATTCTTCACTTGTTCTTGATTTTATTTAAAAAAATTTTTTAAAGGTATTATTTATTTTTAGACATAGCGGAAGGGAGGGAGAAAGAGAGGGAGAGAAACATCAATCTGTGCCCCCTACTGGGGACCTGGCCCACAACCCAGGCACATGCCCTGACTGAGGAATTGAACTGGCGACCCTTTGGTTTGCAGGCTGACGCGCGGTCCACTGAGCCACACCAGCCGAGGCTTGATTTGTTCTTGATTTTAAAAGAACTACTGTAACATTTCATTCGTAAGCAGGTGAATTTAAGGGGGATTCACCCAAATCATTAGGATAAAGTCAGGGTTTCTGTTGCAAAATGAGGGTAGGGAGGAATGTGAGAGGGAGGCCCAGAAGATCCACTTGGATGTCAATTTTGATGGTGATGGAACAAGTGCAGCAAACTGTCCCAAAAAGGGCACGGTGACCAGACTCAGACCCTGCAGAGATGAGAGTCTGTATCATGCCACCACATATGTCACAGGGACCAGTATAAAGTGACTTGAAAGTGAGGGAAATCCAGATGGGGTAGTGGAACATGGGAACAATGAGTATTAGTTTTATCTCCAAGACGAACTGCAGCGCTTGGGAGCTGTAATTCACCTTGTAACATTCCTCCTAAGTTTTCTCCAGGAGGAGTAGCCCACTGGCATTCTGGAGCTGCTCAGAGAACACGAAGGGAGAGTGGCTCCCAAGGGCGCTGGGTGCATGGTCACGGACAGGGAGAAACAGCACACAGGTTCCCATGTCAAGAAATATATTCATTTCATCTAAATTGTTGCATTTATCAGCATCCACTTTTCATGTATTTTAAAAAGATTTTATTTATTTATTTTTAGAGAGGGGAAGGAAAGGAGAGAGGGAAACAGCAATGTGTGGTCACCTCTCGTGCGCCCCCAACTGGGACCTGGTCCGCAACCCAGGCATGTGCCCTGACTGGGAATCAAACCAGTGACTCTTTGATTCACAGGCCGGAACTCAATCCACTGAGTCACACCATCCAGGGCCTATTTTTCATATTTTTAAATTATCCTTTCATTATCTGTAGTACTTGTAGGAGGTCTCTGCTTTATTTCTGATACTGCTTATTTACATTCTTTTTATTGGTCTAGCTAAAATTTTATCAACCTTTTAGATCTTTCAAAGAATGAGCTTTGGGTGTCATGGATGTTTTCCATTTTCTGTGTCACTGATTTACTTATTATTTTTGTTACTTCCTTTTTGCTATGTAGGAATTAATTTGATCTTCCTTTCCTAGCTTCTAAAGGCGGAAATTTAGATCTTTGATTTTATACCTTTGTTTTCTATTTTAACAATTTAAACTATTCAGTTTCCTTTAAAGCACACTTTTTAAAAAATTCTTTTTCGGTATATTTTATTGACTATGCCGTTACAGTTGTCCCATTTTTTTCTGCCCCTATAACCCCCGCCCTGCACCCCATTTCATTATCCCCACACCTCTTAGTCCATGTCCATGGGCTGCACACACCACTTTAAAGCACACCTTAATCTGCGTCCCACATTTTGACATGGTGTTTTTATTATAATTTAATTTAAAATATTTTCTAACATTTTAAAACATTTTCAATTCAAAATATTTTCTAATATATCTTGTGGTTTCTTCTTTGACCTACGGGTGATTTATAGGTGTGTTATTTAATTTCCAAATATATGAGGGAAATTCCAAGTATCTTTATACTATTTATAACTTAATTCCATTTGGGATGAAGGACAGACTTTCTACAATTTATATCCTTTTAAATTTACTGAGATTTCTTTTATGACTCTATCTTGGTTAATATACTGTGTACATTTAAAAGAATTTTTGCTGACATTTGAATAAGGTCTATAAATTAGTTAATAGTGTTTTTCCATGTTAACTTCCCAGTTTTAATAACTATAAATTATGTTAACTTTTGGAGAAGGTCAGTGAAAGTACATGAGAACTCTTTATTCTATTTTATAGTTTTTAAAAATAGTTTCAAAATTAAAATATTTTAAAAAATAAATACAAATAGCAGACTTAGATTTTGCATTGTTATCCAGTCTGACAATCTGTCTTTCAATCAATTGTGCAGACCACTTATATTTAATGCACTTATTGATATGATCGTTTATCTCTACCATCTTGCTATTTGTTTTCTATTTATCTCATTTGTTCTACTCCCCTGCCCCTGCCCTTTCTTCCCACTTCTTTTGGACTGAGTATTCCATTTCATCTCCCATATTGCCTTATTAGCTATATGTATTTATTTATTATCTATTATGCTAGGATTTTTTTTTTAGCTATTATTCTAAGATATCAATATTATTAGTCTTATTTAAAAACCAGTTTTTGCCTTTGTTGATTTTCTATTGTATTTTATAATTTTGGTTCATCAACTCCTGTTCTTAATTATTTTATTGTTTTTAAACTATTTGAGTTTATTCTTTCTTTGTCTAATTTATTGCAAAGGATGCCGTCACAGAGCTTTTCACAAAAATTTGTTTCCTTTAATTGCTGGGCCAATAGCTCCTCTGTATTTTCCAGCCTTCCTTGCCAACAGGTGTGATCATGTGGCTGGGTTCTAACCAGTGAAATGGAGCAGGTGTTATGAGTGCTTCTAGGTCATGCTTCTTTCCAGCTGACTTGGACGTGGACAACCCAATGTTCAGCGGGACTCAGAGTGTGGTCTGTGAACCAGCAGCTGCAACAGCAGCACCTGGCAACTTGGTGGAAATGCAAATTCTTAGGCCACGTCCTTCGACCTACAGGATCCAATTCTGGGGGTGACACCCAGCAATCAGTGTTTTAACAAGCCCTCTAGAATTTCAAACTGAAACAAAAGGATGCTACTAGACACATGTAAACATGAAAAATACAACATGCTGAGGGAAGGAGGGAGGGGGGTAATGGGGGAAAAGAAGGGGAAGGGTCATCAAGGAACATGCAGAAAGGACCCACTGACAGAACCAAATGGGGGAAAGAATTAGGGTTGGAGGTGGGGGTGAGTGTGGCTGGGGAAAATGGTGGCAGGAAAATGTTGACAAAACAAAACAAAACAAAACAAAACAAAACAAAACAAAACAAAACAAAATAGGCAGGGAGAGGCTAAGAATAATACAGTAAATTGAGAAGTCAAAGAACTGATATGTACGGCCCACAGACATCAACTAAGGGGGAGGGGATGATGGGATGGGGTGCAGGGCAGAAGGAATAACGGGGAGAAAAAAAATGGGACAACTGTAATAGCATAATCAATAAAATATACCAAAAAGAGAAAAATGCAACATGCTGATAAAGATAAGTATATAGATAAATTCAGAATATTCATACTGTGATATAGCATAGTATTAACCACTTAATTCTAGTATAAAGGTTAAAAGACAAGAATATTAAAAATAATATAGCTACAATAATTGGTTAATATATAATATAAAAAGAAGTAAATTGTGATGTGAAAAACATAAAAGGTGAAGTAAATGCATAGACTTTTTGTATATGATCATAGTTAAGTTGTTATCGGTGTACAAGAGACTTATACCTGTAGGATGTTTTATGTAGGCATTGGTAACCACAAAGTAAAAGTCCACAGGAGATTCACAAGAAGCGAAGAGGAGGGACTCAAAGCCTACCACTACAGAACATCATCAGTTCACAAAGGAAGGCAGCAAGAGGGGAAGAAAGGAGCAAGGGAGCCATAAACAAGCAGAAAAAATTAATCAGATGGCACTAGTAGTCCTTACCTACCAATTATTATTCTAAATGAAACAATAAAATATCTGAAGACAGAAAAAACAAAGAAAACAATCCCAATGACAATAGCATCAAAAACAATTAAGACTTAGGAATAAATTTAACCAAGGAGGTGAATGATCTGTACACTGAAAACTATAAGACTTTGATGAAAAGTAATAAAGAGTTAATATTGTTAAAATGTCCATACTACTCAATGCCATCTATACGTTCAATGCAATCACTATAAAAATTCCAATGGCATTTTTCATAGAAATAGGAAAAATAATTGTGGAATTCATATGGAACCACAAAAATCTCTAAATAGTCAAAGCATTCCAGAGAAATAAAAAAGCTGGAGGAATCCCCCTTCCTGATTTCAAACTATATTATAAATTGTAGTGATCAAAACAGTATGGAACTGCCATAAAAACACATAGATAGACCAATGGAATAGAATCGAGAGCCCAGAAATAAACCCACGCATATGTGGTCAACTGATATTTGACAAGGGAACCAAGAACACTCACTGGGGAAGAGACTGTCTTTTCAATAAATGGCATTGAGAAAACCTGATAGTCACATCAAAAGAATAAAATTGGACCCTTATTTCACACCACTCACAAAAATTAAGTCAAAATGGATTAAAGGCTTAAATGTAAGACCTGCAGCTGTAAAACTCCTAGAAAAAGAAAAAAACAACATAGGGAAAAAACTCCTTGACACTGGTCTTGGCAATGATGTTTTTAGATGTGACATCAAAAGCAAAAATAAGAGAGACTACATCAAACTAAAAAGTTTCTGGGAATATATTTTCAAACCATACATCTGATAAAGGGTTAATATATAAAATACATAAAGAACTTATACAACTCAATAACAAAAAACAAACAAAAAGTACAATTAAAAATGGGCAGAGAAACTGGATAGATATTTTTCCAAAGAAGACATACAAATGGCTAAGAGGTACATGAGAAGACACTCAACATCAGTAATCATCAGAGAAATGCCAATCAAAACCACAATGAAATATCACCTCACATCTGTTAGAATGGCTATTATAAAAAGGTAAGAAATAAGTGTTAGTGAGGTGTGGAGATAAGGGAATCTTCATGCATTGTTGATGGGAGTATAAATTGGTACAGTCACAGTATGGAGTTTCCTTAAAACATTAGAAATAAAACTACCATATAATCCAGCAATCCCACTTCTGCACATGTATCTGAAGGAAATGAAATCACCATCTCAAAGAGCTACCTACGTCTCTATGTTTATTGCGGTATTATTTATAATAGCCAAGACACAAGAACAACCTAAGTGTCCACTGACGGGTGAATGGATAAAGAATTTGTGGTGTATATATACAACGAAATGTTTAGCCATAGAAAAGAAAGGAGTCCTGCTAAGTAAAATAAGTCAGACAGAGAAGAACAAATACTGGATGATTTCACTTATGTGTGAAATCTAAAAAAGCTGAAATAAAATTAGTGAGTGGAACAATAGTTGCCAGGAGCTGGGGGAAATGTGGAGATGGTTAAGGGGTACAAACTTCCAGTTATAAGATAAATAAATTCTGGGAATCTGAAGTTGAGCATGCTGATTACGTAACAATGCTGTATTACACACTTGAAAGTTGCCGAGAGAGTAGATGTTAAATGTTCTGACCCCAGTGGATTTTTCTTCCAGTCAGCCACTAGAGAGCAGCTGCTTTGCCTGTGTATGTAAGTTTCTCCTATTAAAGCTCCTATGAATTTGGAAAAAAAAAATGTTCTAACCCCATGTGCTCGTGCGCACGCACACACACACAAGAATGGTAACTATATGAGAGGATGGACGTATTAACTACCCTAGGATGGTAATAATTTTGCACTAGACAAGTGTATCAAATCATCATGTTGTACTCCTTCAATTTACACAATGTTATAGATCAATTATATCTCAATAAAGCAGGGGGAGAAAAAGTAAATATTTCAGTAATGAATATACATCTAATAGTTCTATTCTCTGATTTCCCCAAATGATGGAATTTTGCCCACCCATTTACAGCTTCTTTAAGAGATAACATTTTTTACTTTAAACACCACTATCAGGAAAAAACAAACAACAAACCGAAACAAAACAAGCCCTCCACGTTATCTGGATACGTGCTGAATTTTGAGAACCACAGCCCCAATGAGGCCGTGGAAGGGCCATTGCTGAGAACAGCAGAGCCTCAGTCAGCTGAGTCCCTGAAGGGCCATTAGAGTAGAACCAACCCGATCCTTGGTCCAAGGTCATAAAATGAGCAAGCAGTGAATGTCTATGAGGTTGAGCCATTATGCACTTGAGTCGTAGTTACTGTGTCCCAGCCAACCTTAACTTACACAAACGTCTACCTCATTAATCCTCAGAGTTTTGCCTTTTCTACTATTTGGACTTAAAATTCTAAACTTTCTTTCAGGACTGCTTAAGCTGTGTTCATTAATTTCGACATTTAAAATATTTTGTCCATCTGATTGAGCAGGCATGTGGTTATTTAGAAGTATGTGCCTAAATTCCTAAACATGTGGAGTTTGTGAATAATCTTGTTGATTTCCAACTTAATTGCACTGTGGTCAGAGAACATCCTCTATGATTTCAATACTTTGAAGCTTGATGAGATTGCTTGGATCAATTTTTATATTCTGCATATGCTTGAAAAAGTGTGCATGTGCTGCAGATGACTGAAATTTGCATTGAGTCAAGGTTATTTATTATACAAGGGTGGGCAAAAGTACGTTTACAGTTGTGAGTACCAGAGACACAATTTATTCTTGTATTAATTGTTTAACCTGCTTGACTTTTTCCATGTGAACCGTAAACCTACTTTTGCCCACTCCTATATTGTTGACATCTACATACTATGTTTATTTGCTTGTTCTATTTCTTAGAGAAGTTTAAAGTTTCTTACTATTATCATTTTGTCCTTTTCTTCTTGTGGTTCTTTCAATTTTGGCTATATATATACAATGAGAAAATTTTATTAGACCTATGAAAAATTTATCACTATATCTGATGAAACAAATCTTTTATTATCATGCAGTAATGAGCCCTCCCAAATTCTAGTAATACTTTCTAGCCTCGGTCTGTTTTCTCTGGTAGTAATATAGTTATACCCATTTTACTTTGGGTAGTATCTTAACATGTCTTACTGGTTAGCCATGTGTCTCACGAATAGTTTTTAGTTGTTTTAAATCCAGTCTGACAATTGGAGCATTGGGTCCATTTCCACCTCAATGTAACTAATCTATATGGATTTAAAAGTATACTATTTCATGCTGTTTCTCTTATTTGGCCTTCTTTTCAATGGGTTTTTTAAGAGAATAATTTCATGTTTTCCCTTCTGTATGTTAGTAGTGCTATTTGTTCTTTCATCAATTATATTTTACAATGCAGACGTAACAAGTTTAAAATGAATAAAAATCTGTCCTCCTGGATATTAAGGTTCATAGAACACTTGAACTCCATGTATCTCCCTCTCTACTTTCACAAAATTCTTTGTAATGCACTGCTGTCTTATCTTTTAAAAATTCTTATTACTTTCCATGATTAAGTTACCTTTCACATTCGCTCACCTCTTTGTGCTTTTGTTTAGTTTTTTTTCTTACCTTCCTTCTGATATCACAGTCCTGCCTAAAGTACCTCTTTTAGGATTTCCTTTGGTGAGCTGATGATAGCAAATTCCCCATTTTAATTTTCCTAAAATTATCACTCCGTTTTTGGGGGGTGGGTATAAAATTCTAGTTTAGCAGTCCACTAAAAAAATGTGTGTTACAAACATTGTTTGTTGTCAGTGCAGTTGTCATTGTGTTGAAGGCTCTGTAAGAAGAAAAGCTTTGGATGCTTTTATCCTAAATTCCCTTTTTGCCTTTAGTAATCTAGTTTCATGACACTGTCTAGACATGGGTTCATTTTTATTGTTTGAAATTACTTGGGATTTTGAATCCGTGTAGTGTTCATTTGTTTTGGACAATTTTCAGTCTTCATAGCTTCTGATGGTCTCCATGATCCATTCTGTTTCTCTGGGACGCCAAACACACATCGCCCTTCTTGTGTTTCTGCCCTGCACCTCACCTGCACCCCCGTCCTTTCTTTTCCCGTTGCTGCATCCTGCATTTCTTCTGCTCCATCTTTCGGTTAAACAACTCCTGTTTTACCCAACTGCACTTTAAATTTTATTTTTTATTTCTAGAAGTTATATTTGGTTTCCAAATCTACCACTTTTAAGTGTCCCATTCTTCTAGATATTTTCAAGCATGTCATATATATACTTTAAAAATGTCCTAATTTGCATTTCACAATCTGTATTTGGTAAGTTCTGCTGTTTTCTTTTGGGGAGAATGGGCTGCTTTTCCTTGTGAGGGCTGACACCAGTGGGGTGATTTCCTTGTGCACTTACTGTGTGCTGCTCAGCTCTGGAAGAAATTATTCATGTGGTTTCATGACTGAGGATAAGTATTTCTTTTTCCAGAAACGAATGGGATTTTCTTCTACAGTGCACTTGGGATTGTGTATGTCTGGAACCCCCTTTATTCATGACCTGAATGGCCCCTCCCCCACTCTAGCCAGATGTCTTAGAAAGAGCATCTTTCCTGTGTAGCCACACCACTTTACACCCTCAACGGTAATGCTGAGTCCCAACTGTTTGCACATCCTTGGCACTGTGTCTAATCACTGTACTGGGTGCACTGTAGTGTTATCTCATTTTTGGTTCTAACTTGTATTACTAATCATGCTAAGCATCTTTTCATATGCTTGTTTTTGTAGAGACTGGTCAGGTGTTCACCTTTTTATTATCCTGTCAAATATATTGTGTATGTTCCCATTCTGTGGCTGTATTTTTACTTTTAGTGCTCTAATCCTTGCCTACTCCAAGGATGCAAAGATATTTTCTTCTAGGCTTGCAAGTTTAATTTTTACCTGTGACCTCTCATCTATTTTTTTTGTGTGTGTATGGTGAGACAATGGTTCATTTTCATTCACATTGATGTCCAGTTGCTCTAGCGCACTTACTGGAGTTGAGGAAGACCAAAAAAAAAAATCAGCATAATTTAGGAAGGTACAGATCATAAAACTCAGACCACTGAAACACCTCAGGAAATTCACAGTGGAGATCAACCTTATTGGATAGTCCTGAAAGCTAGGGCTCAGAAAATGGGCTCTTTGACAGTGAAGTATGTGGTGCTTTGGAAAAGTAGGGACTTAGAAGACAGAAATTGGGCCTGGCACTAAATTTTGTTGGACTGTATGGGATTGGTGAGCTCTTTTGAATTAGACTAGGTTTAGAACCCCGGGTCTACCAACTAGTTTTGCAATCTCCAGACAGTTTTTTGAGTCAATTCCCAGGAGAATAAAAGAAAATGGGTTATTTCTCCTGATAAGTTGCTACAACACTTTGATCTTTGCTTCAACAAAGAACGCTTTTCTCCTATCAGTCTGTCCAATTTCTATCAGGTTCAAAGCCTGGTTAAAATACTATGTTCTCCAGGCAACCTTTCCAGATCTTTCTGAAAGAATTGCCATAAAAACTTCCAAAAACACAGGACATCCCTGAGGCTGAAACATAGTATCGTTGAGAGCAAGCAGTTCATGTAAGACAAATGGAACCTAATATTAAGTCTTTCTATAATGTCACAAAGATGCTTTAGAGACAGTGTCCAACCCACCACCCAGGACAGCTATGAATGTGGTCCAACACAAAATCGTGAATTTACTTAAAATCTTTTTTGCTCATCAGTTTTTGTTAGTGTTTGTGTATTTAATGTGTGGCCCAAGACAACAATTCTTCCAGTGTGGCCAAGACGCCAGAAGGTTGGACAATCCTGCAAGTTTAGGGGAAAAAAAATTCCAGTGGTTTCCCAGTAGCACCAGGATATATATATAAACTAAGCTCTATGTAAATCAGCTTCAAAGACAGTTCATACTGTTCTAATTTTCATCTACAGCTCCATTTCTCATTACTCTCAATGTTTCATTCAGAGCCAATCCATAGATCTTTCTGGTTTTTAAAAAAATTGTGTCATCCCAAGGGTAGATAAAAAACCTAGTATAAAAGACCAATATTCAGAACACCCAAGTGATAAAAGCCCAGTTGTGACTAATATCCCTCTAAGTCATTACTTACATATTCATACCCAATCTATAGGCTGTTAGGAAATCATATGAAATCACTGTAGAAACATAACAGTATATAAATTTAGATTACTGGACTGATTCTGTATACATTAAGGTAGCTAGTTGGTCTGTGCAACACAAAAAATGGAATCATTTAACTATAATTTGCTTGCTTGCCTGCTTATGTTTTATCAGCAATGTAGATGTTAACACTCAAACCTTAAGAAATCGTAATCTCGCAAATTCCTTTATCACAGCTCTTGATATTCCGTAATGAACACACATATGCACAATTTAAACTTGGGACACACTTAAGTCATACTAACCTCAACCATTATTTCGTCACTCTACCCACCATTTCAGTCTTCAGCGGAGAGAGTATTATTAGTTAAGGCCAAACAATTTCAGATGTATGTGTACTTTGAGAAACGGAGCATGACAAATTTGTCCTTTCCTCACCTACAAAACTGGGTGATGTTTGACAGTAGTTACAACTTGGGAAAACTTAAAATGGACAAAACGTAAAGTGGGCCCATACCACGTAACACTTATATCTGCGTTTCTTGTATTTCGACCTATCACATGTAGATTCATTTGGTTATTCTAACAAGTTTCCAGCTATTTACTTTTAATTTAAAATTCTTAACTTTCCTAAAGGCCAAAACTAAAACAAAAAAGCTACATTAACATAAAAAAAAATGACCTCGGGCAGTATTAATCAACCTAATCTGGCTCCCATTTCTCCGTTCTTTGCGAATTTCATTGTTTTGGTAAGTAAAAAGTACAGGACTTAAAGATCAATAAACCCATGGAATATATGGAAGTACAGAAATTTCTTCCTAAACTATGAGAGTTAAATTATTGACCTTTGGATTCCCAGAGATTTCACTAGGTCTAGCAGATGGGAGCCTAACATACTTAACTGGAAAACGGAAACGCACATTTGTTCTACACATAATCCTAAATAAGTGTGATTATATCCTCACCACACCAAATTATTAGGATACATATACATAAAAAAAAAAACACATTTTCATAAGCATATTTTAATTCTTTAAATTTTAACAATTCAAATAAAATTCAACTAGTTAACATAAATACAGAGTAAATGCACAGTATTTTACAGCCACGTACAGAATACAAGGATAACAACCCTCATATAAATGGTCAAAAGATATCAACTCCTGAAGTTGATTATTTAGCTATGACTGAAAGGTCAAGATTTAATTGTTCACATATGCAGGGGTACACATTCAAACTGTTTATTAACACAAAAACTGAGTGAAACTAGAATTTTCAGTTTCTAAAAGGAGTAGCATAAAAAGCAGCATATAGCTTAAAGAGAAATTATGGGTGTGACAGAGATCTGAGTGGGCAGAAAGTACACTGAATTTTTTATATAATTAAAATTCCTTCCAATTTAAATCATTCAGAACTATCTATATGCTTAGGAATGTTAAAATCATGATCAATATTAGAGGAAGAAAAAGCTGAACTATCGTATTTATCAGCCCCAAGTGCGCCCCTATCGTCCTAATGGCCTGGTCAGAAGCACGTAAACAGAAAAAAGATGGGCCTGGACAGCACTGGGAGAGCCCAGGGCAGACTGATGTCTAGCATTTAAATCCTTCAAACTGAAATCAGTACTTTTAGTGACTTAACACAAATCTAAAAATACTGACATTTTTATGCTCCAGTAAGAGTGAACACTCATTTTTAACCCCAACTCTCCTGGTCGATATGCTAATGCTAACCTACAAGGGGCATTAGGTTTTAGGACACAGAAGTTTGGATTAAATAATCTAATGATATTCTTCTTGGTTTCAAAGTTACAAATCAGTAACTCATGGGCCCCCATCCAGTAAGGCTGGTTCCATAAAGTTACATACAAAATGAAAATTAAGAAAAAGCTTTGGTGATAGTTTTTTTCCTGGAGGGATCGGGCAAAAAGGAAAAAGGACTCATGGACAGTGTCAACAGTGTGGTGATTGCAGCGGAGAGGGAGGTGTAAGGGGGTTAAATGGTAATGGGGAAAAATAAAATAAAAAAATAAATAAATAAAAGCACTATATGGCAGCCCACAATCACGGGGCTGGTAATTCTCAAATTTGGACTTTGAAATTTAGGAAACTGTTTTCTGAGCCACAGGTACAAGAGTTCTTTCTGTTCTTCTATGATAATGTGCTCTTTGAGTATCCACTGCTTTAACCTGAATAAGTTCAGTCTAATTTTCTGAGAAGATTCTGCAATAAAAATACATACCCATCTGAAGGTTGCTGACTACCTCTATGTTAGAAATAAAAGTGTTACTAAGTCCAATGCTTAAGTACATGTTTTTCTTTTTAAACATCTGTATCAATTAAAACCAAGATCTCCAGAGAAATGTTCAAAGACAAAACTTAGAAATAATTTTTATAGTTTTCTTTTAAAAATTATCTCTGTCATACATAAAGTAGACTACAGTAGATTGTGCTTTGGCGAAAAAAAAAAAAAAGACAATTAAATGATACTGCTCCTTTCCAGTTGCTGCACAAAGAATCAAAGTTTAAGACTCTAGGATTGCTTCCTTCTAGTACACACATAAAACTTACTCTTAAAAGATGAATATAATGCAGTAAAGGTCAAAGTAAGTTGCACTTGCTAAATACAAAAAGGAATAGAAGACACGTTCATCCTTAAAGGACACTTGTTATGCACTTGCTGCAACTAAATAAGATGTTCCTTACCTGCTGGTTTCCATGTCATTCGTAATCATTTGTGGGGCACTGAGATCATTAAGGTAAGGGAGAGCCTCTGTCCTACATTCAGTACAGCTAATAGCTACGGTTCGTCACAGGGCAGATGGCACTATGTTAGGCAGTACGAGCAGCACCTGAAAAGGCAAACACTATAGATGGAGACTTTCTCTACAGATTTAAGTGAGAAACCCCCGTTTTGTCGGATTGTTTTTGGCATGTTTCTCATAATAAATGTCAAAGCTGAAATTTACCATAAAAGTTATGAATAATCCCAAAGGTAATGAAACTAAATTTGCCTTTGGTCTCCAAGTAGACTGGAATATTTTAAATTCCAATCAAAGCACCTCAAAAACATCCAGTTACTGTTGATTACAAGGAGCTAAGAAGGTGAAGGAGTTTAGGAGGGCACTGTGTTTCACTGGTGACAACAGAGAAAGCCTGCAATGACATGCTACAATTTTCTATGACAGGTCACTAAAGAGTACATAGAATACTTAAAACATTTACATTAAAGATCTCCAAAACAACATTCCTAAAACCCAGAAAAATGTTGTGAACACTGTTTCTGCCTAATATATGATCAATGTTTAAAAAAATAACATGGAATCCTTTCCTACTCTTACTACCCACCCCTCCAAAAGGCCACAAAGTGCATCCACAGAGTCATTCTTAAGATAAAGCCATTGCACAAAATGTACAGTTCATGTATACTGAAATGAGTACCACATGGAGTTTAATTGTAGACGGTTTCTTATACCAGTATAGCAACAACCATATAAGCTAAAGTCTCCTAGTAGAATTACAGCCAATATCTTCATAAGGGCCATATATGTAATACATTTAAAGTATGAAAATGTGCAGCTGAACCCAACAACAAAATGTAAAAGCTATATCCTGTTAGCACACTTTATCTGAATTAACTTAATCTATGATTTACCATTAAAGAAATTAGGATAAACTTTTTTGCAAAAGCAGTATGTTCATTTACAAAACTGTAAGTCAGTTAGGATCACTACCTGCTCACTCAGATAGCAGGGGCCCTTTTCTATAATGCCTGTGCTGCCCCAGGTATTTATGTAGCCTTAAAAAAAAACTTTTAAGGGCAAAGCTGAAAATTACCATTTTCTCTACACAATAGATGCGATCTATACAGATCTTCTGCAAATACTTCTAAGGTTCAATTTCTTAATGTGAAAGCAAACTGAGAAAGACTCAGAAGTGATAAATTTTTTCTGCTTTAAGAAAATGTTCTTTAGGTATGCTATGTGGTAATTCAAGTTTAAAACCAATAAATCACTGAAAAGACAATTGTAGTCTTTCATTTATCATAAAGTTAGAAAAGATATGAGGATATGCTCAAGTTACTGAAATAGTCACAAACCAATATTTTACTGGTTTAAAATCAGTTTTTTACTGCTTTAATGTCCCCAACTATTACCCTTTGAATTTGATATGTTAATGAACAATTTAAGTGTCCACATTATGCTAAAAATCAAGCAAGTTAGCAGTGGGAACCTAAACATTTTAAAGATAAAAATATACAAGATATTTAGACACTATTTCATTAATTGTCAAAAACAGTGGCTATTAATGCCAAGTAATTAACTTTGAAGTATTGGGCCAGATCCTCCAAAGGAAATACGAAAATAACACTGAGGATCTCACTATTTTTGTTATTTTGTAAGAATTACATAGAATCCAAAAGTTAGGAATTTGTGACTGTTGATACTATCTTTAGATAGTTTATAAATAGCATATAATTAAAGATGGCTTTGTTTAGAAGGCTGGAAAAGTATTCATGGAATAAACACTATACTCTGCCACAAATAAAATGCAACTGTGTTCCGTGGACCGGGTAGAGAAAATGGCAATTTTGAGGAAGGAGTGCTTCTAAAGGCCTTTTCTTGGAGGCAGCCCAGGTTTTATTCACATTACTGAAAAGACTGAGTAATGTGGTTATGACTAATTTTGACAACCAGACTTCCACTCAGGCATAGTTACACGTTCCCAAACCATTTTTCTGCTGTCCACCATGCTGGTTCCGATACTCCATGGTCCACTGTAATCTTCTGGTCTTCCCTCTTTATAGTATGGCAGTCTGACGTTGCTATCCATTGAGGAGGTAGACCACCAGTTCATAGGTGGCCATCATAATGGCTGTGTTGGGAATCTGTCTCACCAGATGAGTTGTTAGACCACGGTAAAGAGACCCATATCCTTCTTCGTGAACAAGCAAAGATAGTGTCTGAAAAAAAGATCTGTATTTTGTTCCCTCCTCACGCAGTCTTGTCCTGACAACTTCTGTTTAGGAAAAAAAAAGTCATTTTATTTAAACAGTACTGATATCTTTACAGCCTCCTAATACTAAGCACATCCCATTTATCATTATGATTAACTCCTAAGAACTGAATTTAGTTATACTGAAATTCAGTAAAATTATAAATAAGTTGGTTATTGGCTGGAATGGAACAGCATTTCTGAATTAACCGAATATCACCTGTAACAACTCAACTTCTCTTACCATGTGGATATGCTATACTTGTGGCACAAGTTTTTGAGGTGGCAGCAGCCAGCATCATTCCCACAAAATCTGATGCATCTCTTACAGACTCTTCGTCATTTTCCATTGTCGAAGCAATCTTATATTCCAGTAGTTTTTGCTTAATACTTTCATAAATAACAAAATGGATAACGGTCTCTGATATGCCAGCATATGACGCAGACATGCCTCTATAAAATCCTCTAAGTCCATCTGCATGATACACTTTACGAACACATTCAAAAGCGCCCATTCGCTTTTCCCCACGGTTCCTGAAAAGCAAGATGAAAAAATCTTTTTAATGTAAATAAAGTAGTACAGGTTTTAAGATAAAGCAAATAAAATGTAGTAGAACTATACCACTGTAATAAAAAGAATGATCCCCTTTAACTCATAAAATAGTGAAATGAGAATTTTAAAACATTCATTTTAGATTTCATAAACTTTTGTCATACTAGGTGGGTAACATGTAAGTAGTTTGTTTTACTGAATGCAAAATGCACTACACTGAATCTTCGGTTTGATGTCCTCACTGAAGCTGGTATTATAGGGATAAGGAACAAAGCCCTTCAGTCCAAACATACTGTGACTGCGGCTCAAGATGAAAATGTACAAAAAATATTCACATTAAAAAAAATACATTACATTAACTCCAGTTATAAGTTGAGAAGATTTTCTTTGCATTTAATAACATTAAAAAGAATGGTTTAGACACTGATGATAGTACATCACAAAAGCAGGGAGCATGATCAAGCTAATTTCTGTGCACCAGAGGGGTTCTTCCCAAAAAGTGGTGGGTGAATCTAAGACCAATTTCCTATGATCCTCTGAAGGTCATGGCTTTTTCTATCATTGCAATATCCTAATGAGTAGTGAATAAGGACTTCTACAGTAACCAAGTATTTACTGAATACTGGGCCCAAGAAATTTTCTTATTTCACGGTAGTGCTGCTACTTAAGGGTACAGCTTCTATTTCTTGTAAGTATGTAATTTTGAGTTTGTAAAAATATTTATAACTTTACACTGTGACTCCCCCAGTAGAACCCCATATATAAGAACTGGTTTAGCTCCAGCTGGTGTGGCTCAGTGGACTGGGTGTTGGCTTGCAAACCAAAGCGTCGTTGGCTTGATTTCCCCGGTCAGGGCACATGCCTGGGTTGCAAGCCAGGTCCCCAGCAGGGGGCATGTGAGAGGCAACCACATTAATGTTTTCCTCCCTTTCTTTCTCCCTCCCTTCCCCCCTCTCTAAAAATATAATAAATGAAATCTTAAAAAAAGAAAAAAAATCCCTTTAAATGCTACCCCAAGGAAAAAATTTACCTATTTATAAATTATAATCTGTTTCTGACATAAAATAAAACCACGACTAAGATACCTACCTGATAACCTACAGATTCCTCCAATTTTATGAACTAGGGACTGTCTTCAATTAATGACACTGAATAAATACTCTCTTAGATGAATAATCCATGCTACCAACTGAAATAAGTTTCTGACATATGATCTTTCCCTACAAAGTTAAAAGGGTTGCAAGTCCCAAAGG
Source organism: Mormoops blainvillei (assembly GCA_004026545.1). Lineage (NCBI taxonomy): Eukaryota > Metazoa > Chordata > Mammalia > Chiroptera > Mormoopidae > Mormoops > Mormoops blainvillei. Next base: position 58,721 of record PVJD01001544.1, on the reverse strand, counting down.
GTAATGCACAAATAGTTAGCCCTGTTGTCAATTTCAGTGTTATAAATTAGCATCTTTAAATCAACGTTTCATGATTACCCCAACCCATCCCATTCCGTACTCCCATGCTGATGAAGGTATGTTGACTTGTGTTGCAATTACAAGTAAAATAATAATAATAATAATATTAAAGAACGTTAAGCCATGCTTTTCCCGGATCCCCTGCAAACCCACCCTGTAACACAGTGAAGAATGCCACCAATAGTTTAGAATGGTGTAATATACACTGTCGTCTCACAGGTCCTTAGCCTTTGGTTTGTCTTATTCACCATTATTACCTTTCAGATCTTTGGCTTTAAGAAACAAACTCTGAATTTTGCTATAACACTTAAGATTTCACTAAAAATTATTCCAGATGAAAGAATTAGACATTTCTTTTCAAGTCTCCAAACAATATACAGTTCAGCATGACAGAATATGGAAAACAGGTATTTAAGCAGGCATAATTGTCATTAATGTCACAGATCAGTTTTATGTATAGTCTACAAGATATAACACTACTGCTCAAACCCTAAAATATAAAACACAGTGGGCATTTGTTATGCACAGTCTACTCCAGACTGAAAGGCTAAATCAGTTTCAAAACTTATTATTATTGTACACCAGATATGATCATCTCCCTACTTAACTTATTAGCTTTTCCCCATCCTCCATTCTAAAGGCCAAAAGGACCTGAGATGACAATACTAAGCCACACTGCTTCTGGTCTTTTCTCAGATCCCAGAACATGTCCTAAACCTAGAACATGCACGGTTTGCATTGACTGTGCCTCTGCTTAAAATGGGCTCAAAAAACCATTCCTTGACTCTTCCATTTAAAGCTGGTCACCACTGTTTCCTGGTATATACCTAAAACCTATCAATGCCTGCTCACTACACATTTATTGAATCAATGAATCTTGCCAGCATAAAGTTGTCAGTGGCAGTAGATGAAGTCCATGAATAAAGGAGAGCAAAATCCCATGCGTGGACTTTCTGTATATAAGGTTACTGAATTTGAACAATGATCTGCAAAGATTTAGTCTAGACTAGTTGATCACGTGGGTTATTTAGTTGTTGAGAGGCCAATTGTAATCACCCCTATAGTAAAAGTGTCACTACTTGGGCTAGGTTAATATATCCTTCTTTTCTTCTACTTTTATTTAAACACACAACACATAATACACTTTCTTCCCAGAAGAGTCTCATCCTGCCAACTACTATATCAACTTTTGCTTCTGATGGTAGACCCAAGGTTCTAAAACAAAACAAAGCAAAATAAAATAGCAAAAAAGAAGATGCTGAAATCCAACATAAATGTATAGAAACAAATTAGTTGAAACTATTAATGGAATAACATACCTTGCATCAAGCTGTAACCGAGTCTTTACAAGCCAAATGGGGTTGGTAGCTGTGATTGCGGTAAAACCTAAACAAACATGTTGAAAATGAACTCTGGTAAAAATACTCTATTTACTTTAAGGTTTATACAATTATATAAGTCTACATTAAAGAAAATGAATATAAATACTTAATGCATTAACTGATGTATGCTTTACACTTTTATTTTACAAATCCATACAAACATGAACATTGGTATTTTATTTCCAATCTACATTTTCAAATTCTGACCATTAATAACTAAAAGATAATCTTTTAAGAACAAAATCTATGTATAAACTCCTCTCCCAACATATTTAGGATATCCTCTGGGATGCCCTCTACTCTCTAACTAAATTCAGAAAACTAACTAAATCCATTTCTACAGACAAACATACAAAAATTTTACACTCTAGGGCTTTCTAGCATGCAAGCTCTACAACTACTACTTGGGGCCCAATAAATATCATAAACCACTATATTCAATATGGATTCTCTTATGTCAGCATTTATTAATAGTAAGTCTTAAGCTGATTGTATAACAGAAAGGATTGCTCTTTGGCCTTATGAATACTTTACATATATACTTAATACTGTTAAAATAATGGTATCAAACAGGTGAGTAAGATTTCTGTTAGGATTAACAGGAGAAACCTGCTTTTCATCCATTGAAACACAAACAAAAAATCAAAGTTAAAATGGAACTTCCCTCTCACTTTTATAGACACTGAAGAGAGAAACTCATGGTAGAGGTACCTCTAGTTTACTTTAAAACTGAAGTAATACTTTCTAGCAAATACTAGCAGGTCAAGCACATTATTTTTAGACAAGTGGACTATAACCAGCACATTTAATACGACTGAAGTACTTTCAGAAACAAAAATGCTGTGGTGCATATTAGGGATAAATACGAAATAATTTTACTACATTGTATGCAGAGTGAAATTCAGTTTCACAGGTTCTTTTCCTTTCCATAATGTTAGATAATTAGCTAACTAAAATTTTACTCCCTAATCCACTGCTTTTAACACTGTAGAAACAGTCAGATGTTTCACAAAGGGATGCTCACATTGAATCTATCAAGCAAGATAAATGAAATTTGATTTGATAACTCCTTTAATCATCTTGTAATGGCTATATAGTCTCCTTTTCTCATAAGTGCTTTTAATACTACATACACATGTATAAAACAGAAATGGGACCAATAATTTTCTAAGTATCAGTACTAAATAATAAAAATTTAAAGTGTTGGATAGGTTGTCAGGAACATTTTAAAAATAAGGTTCTTTTCATGCACATATTCTGGTAAAAGTAAAAGAGAAAAAAAATACGAAACTGTCAGATCAGTTTAAGTATTATGTTTGGAAAAGACTCCTCTTACATGGCCTATTTTACCTGAGAATAAAGTTATAGAGTATATATATTTTTTCTTCTCTTAAGCCTCATTTTTCTATAGTAAAAGTCAAACTAAAGATATTCAAATTTTATTTTAAAGGTAATATGAACCAGAAATCAGTATTATGGTCATGGCCTTAATTTAATAATTCTTTATTTTTAGACTTAAATATCTGTATTAGGTTAATGTATGTATAGCAATATTAGGGGTTTATTAGTGAAAAGCTGCTAAGCAAAGCAACAAAATAGTCTACATTACTCACAATGGCTTTTATTAATTATTCTATGAAAATTAAAAAAGAGTTTTATTAATTTTGAGCTAGAACAGGAAATTCTTATATTAAACTAAAAAAAATAAATAAAAACAATAACAACAGCCTGTCTAGGTAAAAATCTCATTCAATTTATTATACTTTATTTGAAAAGATAAGCACTGAAGTATTTTTAAAAATAATTACAGTCTACTACTAAAAACAGAAGCTTAATACCCTAAACTTAATACTTTTCCAAGTCACAAAATTCCTCAATTAGAGGCTGAAAAAAACCCCCTAGATATGTAAACTTTCAAATATTACAATAAATATTTGTTATTAAAAATGAAATTTTAAAATACCCATAAATTATAGCTTTAATTATTCTGCATACATATTAAAAAATGACAGGATGCAAACAACAGGTATTTCTCACTTAACTAAAATTCATTTCCAGACACAAATTAATCTATGGAACAGAACACATTAAACTTTAGGTGAGAGAATGTTGTTATCTAGTCCCTATATAACTGCTAGGGTGTCAGTATCCTGTGCTTACCATAGTTGTTTTGGCTCATCTCTCCCAATAAACTATCTCTTAATAAAGACACTATCCTAACCACTAGCAAACCATTAGGTTCAAGAATTCAGACACAATCCACAGGTTTTTAGCTATTGTTCTTAGCTTACCAAGGACACTTCAATAAGCGAAGCAGACGCGATTAGGGTAATTAAATCTAGAAAAATATAATCTATTAATTCAAGTGGGAAGAAACAAAAATGTACCACTAACTTAGAATTACAATATAGGGTTGGGCAATTTGAAGTGGACAAACAGCCAAAGCTAAACATATCTTCCTATTTTTTCTAAGAAAAACACACATAAAGATACTGGGAATGTGCCCCTGAAATTTAGAAATTTCTAATTACTTTTTATCATGGCATTTAAATTTTATGACTTTTTGCTAATATGCTAATTCACAGTAATATTCTGAATACCCTGTTAAACATTAAAACTAATTTAGAAGTATATGAAGGGTCTGTTTGTAGGTTAAGAATGAATGCTGCTCCACACTCGGGTAAGGCCAAGTGGCAGTACACTGGCCATGCTGTTAGTAGTGCGGTTAATATTTTATTAGAAAATTTTAAAAAACTTTTAAAATATAATTTTTGAAGCTTTGCTTTATCTAAGACTCCATCTGATAACATAAACCAGCAATTTTCAACTTTTTTAACCTCATGGCACACAAATTACTAAAATTCTGTGGCATACCAAAAATGTATTTTTTGCCAATCTGACAAAGGAAATAGGTACAATTTTGATTCATCCACACCAGACAACTATAGTTAGGTTGGCTGTTATCAGTTTTTAATGTGACAATCTAAGGGAAAAGAGGTCAGTGCCCCTGACTAAATAGTCAGGTATCACATGTTTTTAAAATTCTTGTGGCACACTGGTTGAAAAATCGCTGACATAAAACAATTAAAAACCAGACCAACAGAAATCCTGCATAGAGTAAATCTGCTGAAAATGTCTATTTTATTAAGTGAGTGATACCTGTAGTATTGCACTTTTAGTATTTTTTATTTCAATTAACTTCTTTAGTAAGAACAAAGCCCACCTAACTTTCTAAGGGAAATATATTAACACTACTAAAAAAATAATTAAAACCAAAACAGCTAAAATTGAATATATTCTTATCCTGAATGTATTTGGAAAGTAATGGTCGGTATTAAGATCAATGTTTTTGCAAGAGAGTAGAAAAAAGCCAAGTATCAACAGACAAGAAAACAGAAAGCACTGTATTAGATTTTTAAAATATTATGCTAAGCAAACAGAACTATTTTTTTTCTAAAAGTTATAGGATACTATAATACCAGTTGCAACTATGTATATCTTAAATAATGTTATCAAATTCTCTGGTGGTCAAATCTATTATGACCAACTGAGGACCCCAGGCTTTTATTACACGATTGAAAAGTTAGGTCATTCATCCTTCTAGAAGGAATATTATAAAGGATCAGAATTAAAATTTTATAAAATATTCAGATAATGCACACATAAATTCTGGAAATACAAGTTCATTTCCCGCCTTCTATTAATTCCACAGCTAATATAAATTCCCAGGGGGTGTTTCTTATAACTAGAGGCTGCAAGAGATGCTCAGATCAGTACTCACGAGGTTTAAGTTAGTCCATATTTCTACAGGAGTGACCTGCGGATGGGGAGCATGAGATGACACGATCTCACTCTTTTCTCGGGAGAAATGTACAGTAAATGCCTAAAATAGACACAGGCTTTTCTGTATCATAACAACAAGCAGTGACCTCATCAGAAACATGTGTACAAAATGAATCCCATTGGAAGGATTTGAGAAATATTTACGGTGAGATCTAACTTTTTTGAAAATTTTAAGTTAAAAAAAAAAAAAAAGGAATATCAGAACGGGCCATAAATTTTTTTAAAAAAATGCACCGAGTACTGAAAATTCTGCCATCTGCAGCAGTTCAGAGTCCAAATACTTACCTAAAAAGAAGACCAATTTTGCCTTAAAGAAAAAAATGCTAACCTTGTCAAAGGGGAATCTAAGAAAATACTTTCCTTCCATTGTCATCTACCATGATCCAAGCTGAAATCACGACAATCAACTATTTAGGAAATCTTAAAAAAAAAGTCAAGTAATTTCATTTTGTAACTAATTCTTTTTAATGAAATATATTATAGTATAGGTTGCTACAGTAGTACCTTTCACCTTTTGCACTATGGCCAGTAATATTGCACATCCATTTTTATGGAATATTTTGGGTTAATTTGTATTTAATTTCTTGTGTTCTACAAAACAAAAAACAGGAAGAATGTTTACATACAAACACACAAACATCTGTCCAACCATCAATCTGGGTCAATGAATTGTCATGGACAAATAAAATCTTTTAAAAAATATTCTGTATATGCAAGACAAAATGCCTATTTAAGTTTTCACCCCAAAACTTAACCTTTAATAATAAATTTTAAGTCAAACAGGAAAATATATCTTGAAAAATAGTGAATGTTACAAATAAATAAAACCTACTATTTAGTAAATATTAAATGAGTATGAGTATTTAAAAAATTGAGCAATAATTGTTTGAATATATAATCCAATAAAAGTCAGAAGTCATTTCCTTTAAATCTGTAATCCTGTACATAGAAGTATATGTATATTCTAGATAAAAAATTGAGAATTATTATTAAGAAAGAAAAAGCCCTGACCAGTGTGGCTCAGTTGGTTGGGCATCGTCCCACAAAGCAAAAGGTCTCCAGTTCAGGTTCAATTCCCAGTCAGGGCACATGAGTGGGTTGCAGATTCGGTCCCCGGTTCGGGCATGTGCGAGAAGCAACCGATCGATGTTTCTCTTTCACATCAATGTTTCTTTCCCTCTTTCTCCCTCCCTTCCCCTCTTTCTAAAAATAAATAAATGTAAAACAAAAAATTAAAGAAATTAAAAAACCCTTATTTTTATTCTTTGTATACACAGCTGTGTATAGGTGTATACAGAGGGATATGCAAGTTCATTTAAGTAAAAACACACAAATACCCTCAACAAAAAAAATACCCTCAATAGCTAAGTTTCTCTTACTCTGACAAAGGTCATATGTAAAGGGGAAAAAGGCAGGTAAAGCACAAAGAGTCAACATTACTTAATTTGATTAAATAGCCTCAAAACTGAGTAAAATTTTCAGTGCATGAAAATTTAGAGCTCAAACAGGGCTCAAAATTCTTTTGTATTCCCTTGAAACACTACAACAAATGAAAATAGGATCTACTTCAAACTGTCCTTTGATTAATAGGATTTAGTATCTAAACATTCTTGTTTATATGGACAGAATGCAAAATGCAACTGAACTGAGAGGTTACTTGAAATAAAAATTATGTACAAAGTATATTACTAAATCCTTAACATGTGTGTTGCCTGATGTGACAACATATAGCAGGCTACATAATTAATGGACTACTTTTAGCGTGTTTTTTGATACTAAAGTGACAAGGTTAGCAGTTTTTTTTGAATAGTTAAAAAACAGTTTTTCACATGATTGCCTCTAAGCACTTTGTACCCCTAATTCATATTTATAAGACCTCTAAAAATGATCCTGAAGAAAAACCAGAGCAATCTGGCCTAAATTATTTCTAGAATGAAGGAGGCAAAAGGATACCTTATTGAGTCTACATGGACCATTCAGTTTCACCAACCACGTAGTTATGTATAAATAACGCAAAGCTAAATGTCAATGCTCATAACAGTGCAAAAAAACTCTGAAAGCACAATTCTTAGGAAAAAATGTAACTACAAATTGAAGTATTTCCAAATTACACAGTAAGTGTATATAGTGCAATAATCCCTGAACAAGGCTATCAATTAACCAAATTCAAAGAATTCAAGTTGGGAAATATTATCAATGTTTAGGTAAAAACAGATAGTTTAACACTTGCACATATTTGGGGGAAAATGTGCAAAATAACAATTCCACTGAAATTCTTTGCAATGTGATACAAATAAAATAGTAACTTCTGATGCTATATTCTAATGAAAAAAAAAAGTTCCAGTGGGAATTAAGATATTCTGAAACTCTAAATTTACAATACTGAATATATTAACAACTATACTCCGCTTCATATTACTGCCTGTCTACTTTCTTGATTTTAATTCTTTCAAAAAAGATCAACATCTCTTTATAATTTTCTAGGGTTAAAAAACAAAAATGCTTAAATACTGGTAATCCAGAAATACATTATTAAAGATTCTATAGTTTGATATTAACCACTTTTACATTATACTCACTGAATGTGCAGGGGAAAAATCATATCCTATTTGTACTCAACATCAGTAAAAAGTACATTAAAAAATAATTCTAGTTGTAACTAGGTGACCTCTATGGTACTGAAGAACTAATTTTAAAGATCCAAATTGATATAGAGCAACCTACTCATTCTAAAGGTAAGGTAATGGAGATTCACATAAATTGCTTAACTTGTCCAAGATCTCTCCACATGGGTAAATAAGAGTATTTCACCACCTTGTTCTTTAAGGTTTTATCTTCCAGCTTTAAAACTTTAATGAGTTAGTCAACAATTACTAAGTACATAAAGTCCTGAAAATATCTTGTAAGGTATATGCTAGAATCAGCTAGATTTATTACATGGCAATTGACCTTTCAGAAATTAGTATTTCAAACTTACACTTAGTTCGTTAAGTATGTGGTTCAAATTGATCCAATTTATTCTAAACAGAAAATGGTTAACAGTTTAAGGCACGCATTGTTAAGCATATAACTGACAACTGATCAACAAGTTGAGAAGTAGATATAATTTACTTTATAAAGTCACAGCATAATTTAGAAATGTGAGTCATAGTTTATATGCAACAAAAATCAGAAAACTGTAGAGAATTTTCTATTGAGAACCAAAGGTCATGGCTTTGCCTAACATGCATAGCAAGAAATGATTTCAAAACCAGACTGGTCAACAACCAATCTACCAGTTTATCTTAAAGGCAGGGCAGAGAGGCGCAGGACTGGTTGTTTTAATTTAGAATCATATATACTTAATAATGACAGAATAATTCCTGGAAACATTTCCATAATATGCATGTACACAAAGCCAATACCTAAGTTTCAAGTGCTATTCAGTGTGATTTATGTGAAATGCTAAACATATTTTTCAAAATGCACACATTACAGTAACTCTGAGTTATCAGAATGCCATCACTCACAAAAATTTCAGCATTCAAGCACAGGACAAAATGAATACTTTACCAAGAACTGCCGGCACATTTCAGACAGAAGCCAAAACATGCAGCAAAAAGGAAAAGGCACTAACAGAAATTGAGGAGAGAAGAATAAATTACAGCTCCATAACTTATTGATAGTGTACTTATGGTTGGATTCTTAAAACTTGTTAAAAGCAATGACTAAATATGTAAACTTTACAACACAAATACTATATTACCTGTATGCTGTCACAAACTCCTTTACAAAATACCAACTGATAACAGCTCTTACATTACACCTTCTGATCAAATTTACTGTATACTAATATACACATTTGTGGATGCGAATCAATGAGCACACTGTCTTAACTTTGTAATTTAAATTCATCAAAATTCAGTATTAAGTTTCTAGATTTCATAAAATTGTTTTTTAACATTATATATTCATACCTGCCATTGCAGCTGAAATCATGTGTACCTGGGTTGAATCAGCGTCAAATACATCATTCAACTTTTCCTTGCAGTTTGAATAAGCCGCGAAGTATATTGCTCTAAAATAAGGATTTAAATTTTATCAATAAACATGTAGCTTAATTTAAAAGATTTAAATGACATGTAAATTAAGGTTTATAATTTTAGAGAAATCTAAAAGCATAAACAAAGTCTTAGCTATATGCTCATGTAACACATCAGATTTATAGTTTTTTCCTATGAAGACCCTGACGTACTAAAAAGACAAATTCAAATGTAAAGTGCCTCAAACAGACATCCTCTTCAACCCATCCCAATACTTTCAGAGCAACTAACTACAACTAAAAGTAGTTGTACAAAATTTTGAAAACACATGAAATGAGTGAGACTGGAAGGCTTTTCGTAATGTTTTGTACATTAAGGCTAAATTAAATAGACTTGAATTAAGGAAATATGGTATGAGCACTTATATATATTTTTGTGGGGAAGTGGGAGTGAGGAAAGATAAAAGATAAAACTGACCCAACTAATCAAACTATACAAGGTCTGTCCAGAAAAAGTCCAGCCATTGTTAATATAATGAGATGATCTGCACAACACTGACATAACCTGGCAGGCAAGGAGAGCGGACTGGAATGGGCATGTGTGAACAATGACAACTTCACTGTACTAGTCAGTGGGGGTGGTAGATGCCACTGAGTGAGCACGTGTACTGTGTGGCCATCTCATTCAAAATGACTGAGCGAGTAGGGCACTGAATCTGCATCAAATTTTTCATGAAGCTTGAACATTTCTCTGTGAAAACCATTCAGATGATTCAGAAGGCTACAGCTACGGGAAACTGGTGATTGGCAGCTTCATCACGACAATGCCACTCGTTTACATATCACATCTCATGCAGAGTTTTTTGGTGAAACATCAAATTACCCAGGTGACTCAGCCCCCAAGTTACCTGGCACCCTGTGACTTCTGGCTTTTCCCAGAACTAAAATCACCTTTGAAAGAGGGGAGATTTTAGACTGTCGATGAGATTCTGGAAAATACGACAGGGCGGTTGATTACAATTGGGAGAGCTGTGTAAGGTCCCAATAGCCTACTTTGAAGGGGACTGAGGCGTCATTGTCCTATGTACAATATTTCTTGTATCTTCTTCAATTAAGTGTCTCTATTTTTCATAGTACATGGCTGGATACCTTCTGGACAGACCTCATGTATATACAGGTAATTCACAGAAGAGATACACAAGTAATGGAGAGGACACTGTGACTGCACCAAAAATTAAACTGTATGTTAAAACAGTGAAAAGTCGTGTTTAGTCATTTGGCAAGTAAAGACATAAATAAAATAGTAGCCAACATTGGCAATACATGGGTAAAGAGCAACTAATTTACTATTTGAGAATAAAAATATGGAATACCTTTTCAGAATACAGATGAGCAATATTCATTTATTTTTAATGTGCATATACCCTTTTATCTAGAGATTCTACTTTTAGGGAGCTATCCTAAAAAAATATGTTAATTTAAGTACTCAAAGAGTACAGTGAAGTTCACAAAACCATTGTTTTTAATAGCAAAAATCTGGAATAAATCTAAAGATTTATCAATAAAAAAGTGCTTATTAATGATGGAAGTCATATTATGCAATTTTTAAAAACTACATATTTTCATGGAAAAGGGTTATGAAGCAAATTGGGCAAAATATCTTTAGTAAGATTCAATTTATGTAAATAAGTCTCCATATTATACATGTTAGGTACAGGATAGGCCAGAAAAATTAATGAAAGATTACGCCAAATTATTTATAATGGTTTTGTGTAAGAAAGAGTGTGCATGGGAAAGAGCCCTGGGTGAGAAAAAGGTGATGTGTTTAAGGTGAAATTGCAAGCTTTATGCTATACTTTTTTCTTCTTCTTTCTTTAAGTCTATAATAAGGATGAAATTTTGGATAATTTTTAAAGAGAGAAAATCGGCCATAAAAAGTTGAAACCCAATAATGAGAATGGATCTAGTACATTATTTGTATATAGAAGGCTGGATATGCATTTTCATTCTGAATGTGAAAACTGCTGTGTTTAATCATGGAAGTCAATCTAAGATAAAAACATATCAAAGGGAAATGACAAATTAATGATATCAAGGCCTTTTTGGCTTCTTTAATAGAGATTGAAACCATTCTGTTTACTTTGTCCCCTGAACCTAAATATAGGGTTAGTTCTAGAGGTCCAGGTCTTCCCCTTTCTTTAGCTAATTCCTTCGGTTTGTTCTTTGCCCTTTAAACCTGGTGCAGAAACTGCTTCACAGTGATCTCACCGAGGTCTGCTGTACCTCCACATGATGCAACCTGCTCGTCCTTTTAAATGCTTACTGACAGCCGTTTGTTATACCACAGTGCCTTATCCTTACCACCTTGACTTTAGCATTCCCCTCATTAAGCTTGAAACAAGGAAAGATTGTGACAATTTTATTTAATATAGACATTATTTTTTTACCTGGAAGGAGCTACTCCCACTAAATTGGGGCCTAATCCTCTAAACAAGGAACGAGGCCCTTCTTTTTCCAAAATCACCCTGAAAGAGAAAAACATTATTTAAGTTTTGGAGGTGAGGAGAAGCAGAGACTGAGGTAGAGTAGGTATTTTAATTTAGAGTTAACAGTCTGGGCCAGTGGCTCTCAATCTAGATGTAAGAATGCTGTCTTGAGAGGCAACTAAGCACAATGGTTAATTAAGGATTTGAGTTGTGGGGCCAGACTTCTCAATACGAAGCCCAATTCTGGTAACTGACTAGCTATAAAAACAAAGTAGTAGCTTTTCTCTTATCCTTATTTTCATCAGCAGTAAATAGAGAAAAACAGTACTCTCTTTTTGGGAGTTACTCTTGAGGAATAAGTAAGTTAATATATAAAGAACTTAAAAGAGTACCTAGCTCACAGGAATAAGCTCTTGCTTAAAATGCAGATTTCTTTGATCCAGCCATCAAAATACAGTGGTAATTTGGTACTCATCATTAATTTGTTCTGGAACTCAAGACCAGTGGAGTGCCGAAACCGACCAGTACCGAACGAGTTTCCCCATAAGACATTATTTCTTGCTGGGCGGCATTGTGACTCATGCAAATTCTAGCAAGTGCAATGAATCCTGAGCAAGCACTGAGTGCTGAAACATTTTTTCTAGTCAAAATGCAACAAATGCTGGGTTTGATAAGGTCTGAAACTGACAAGTACAGAGGTATGGCTGCATTCTGATTGGACAAGTGTAAGAGAATGCTCAGCAGTCTGCATTTTTACCATGTGTCTAGGACTCACACAGGTCCTGATACAGAACCAGTTTTGATAAACTAAACAGAGTTAAAGACAAATTAATAGACAAAACAGAGTTAAGAATAACAAATTATAGAGCATATTTTGAAGATTCAGTGTTTGTTAGCCCTTTCTATATCTATCACAAGTCCCCTTGAGAAATAAGGAAAGTAAGTGTCCTTCTAAAAAATATACATTTGCAATCAACTGATATAAGAGGGCCTGCAAAAGTGAGAAATTAAAGCAGAGGCCAGAGGGTCCTGTAGTTCCTCTGAGGAAATTCAGAAAAAGCAGAACCACTGAAAAACAGAATAAAAAATACAGTGTTGTCATAAAGGTCATAGGGAGAATTTTAAGGAGAGTTAATCAATGGTAATGAACATTATAATCACTTTAAAATACTGTATTATTAATCAGACAGAAGTATTTCTATATAACTATGACATTTTAATCCGAAATTGTCAACGATTTTATTCTACCTCTTCACATAGGTTAAGTTTACAAAAAGAAGAGTCTGATGAAATCTTTTGGTGGAGAAGGTAAACACACAGTATGAATTTGCTACTACAAAATAAACACTACTGAACTAAGTTCAAACAGATTATGTCCCAAATGAGCTGATAAGGCAGACACACAAGGCATTCAGTTACATACTGAAGTAAACATATAAAATCTAATTTCAATAGTTTTGAAATTTCAAATTGAATTTGTAACATAATGAAGTATGATAAAATGTAAAAACAATTTTTTTAAAGCATCACGAAATGTCAAACACTACATCACATTTTGAAATCAGTAGAAGTCTGCTTTAAATCTCTACTGTTTAGGTTATATAAAAGTCACAGACTGATTAATTGGATGTATTTAATTCAAAATAAAATACCTATAATCATTTTAGATAATTTTAAATAAATTTAAATTTTTAAATAAACACAATGAGTAAATGCAAAATATATTCCAAATATATGCAATTTAGAAATAATATATTTTATATTCAACTAACTGTTCCCTCTCCATTAGGGATGATTGTTTTTTAATGAACATAATTGAGAGTAACTCTGTCATAAGCCTGTAAAACACCTTTTAAAATATGACAGAATATAAAACGGACTTTAAAAAATTCATGAATACTGCGCTCTCACTTTAGGCAATGGACAGGTCCAGGAGACACTACTCGGTTGACACTGGCTCCAGCCATGGTGTTCAGCTGAACTTCAGAGACATAAAGTGTCAGAGAAGATGACTGCAGCCGTGTTTTTACAACTTCCAGTGGACATGTCAGAATAGCTCCCACGGTACCACCACATCTAAAAAAATGAAGAGAACAAAACTTACCTACTTAATTTATAACTTGGTAAACATGTAGGCAATAGAGGCTTTGCCAAGGTACTAAAATGTAAACTTTTTATTTTAGAAGATTAAACAATTTTTTAAATGTTTCATTTGTATACAAATACCTTTGGTAGCTAAAAAGAACTGAGCTTAAATATCTATCTCACAAGTCAAAAAAGATAAAGAAATATTCAAGAAATTTCCTATCTCGTACCCTTTCTTACACAGCTACTAAGGGATGTGTTTCGCAAGTTAAGGGAGTAAACTAAAAGTGGGAATACATCAATCATTACGTTATACACCTAAGACAAATACAATGTTGTATGTCAATGGTCTTTCAATAAAACGGGGCTGGGAGGAATGAATGCAGGAACAGAATAATCCAGGAGAGGGAGAATGGAGTCCCAAGATGACAATGAAATGTGAAGACTCAGAAAAATAACCAGGTCAGATAGGATTTGCATGACAGAGTTCAGAGGAATAAAGATCTCCAGGAAAAAAAGAGAAGACTAACAGACAAATATATTTGACATATGAAAATAAATATTCAAGTATAAATACTTGCATAACTAAGCAAACATTGTAAAATGTGGGGTAATTACTAACTGTAGAGGGGAAAATGAAGTTATTCAAAATGAAGTTGACAATATATAACTTAGTTGTGCTATCAACAATATTTATATTGTCACAACGAGGGAAGCACCGACTACTGATTTAACAAAAAATTGTGATGTAAATAACATTGAAAGAAGGAAAAGAAGGGGGAAATAGGGAGTAGTAGTGTACTATAACTAACTCCGCATCTATCAGAAAAGAAAGTATGAAGAAAATTTCGAAGGAAATAGGTAAGTCTTACAGAAGGTCCTGCTAGAAAGATTATGGGGGAAACTGAGGAATGCTGGTTTATTATATTTTTCAGCAGCTTTTAAAAAAAAAGTTTGAAAACATTTTTAAAAAATTTTAATTTATCAAAATTTTAGCAGTGTTTTTAAAAAATAGCAGGAGTTTTTAAACTGGAGAATATGATTTATGTTTCTGGTGCTCACTGGACCCCATGAAAAAATGATGTGTATAGGGTGCAAGTTTCTTTGACTCAGAACTTAAAAAATAAATCTCATCCATTTCTCACCACTTCCACTTTGGTCTAAGCCACTATCCTTTTTAATTAGTGTCTCCCTGCTTCTACCCTTGCCCCAGCTCCTCTAATTTATCTTCGATACGGTAGTCAGAGTGATTGTATTAAAAACTTAAGTCAGATTAGTCATTCCTCTGAAAACTTTCCAGACATCCTAAGTCCTTCAGAATAAAAGCCAAAGCCCTCACAATGGTATACAAGACCTTACACAATCTGCTCTTCACTGATCCCTCTGACCTCATCTCCTGCAACCCACCTTCTCACTGCTCCAGCCACACTGGCCTCTAATAATTAGTTGATCCTTGAACAATGTGTGGGTTAGAGGCGTCAACTTCCCCACCCCCTTGTAGTTGAAAATCCACATGTAACTTCTGACTCCCCCCAAACTTAACTACTGTATCTGAGTTTAATACACCAAGCACAGTCCTGCCTCAGGACTTTGTTCTCGCTGTTCCCTCTACCTGTAAAATTCCTGTCTGGAATATGGGAATGGGTTACTACCACACCTCCTATCTTTGCTCAGCTGTCGCTTCTCAGTGATGTCTTTTCTGATCGCAATATATAAAATCACACCCAGTGCCACTTAACATACTAAATATTTTATGTACTTATTCTTCTGTGTCCCTTTACGCTACATAAGCAACAGGAAGGCTGCAATTTCTATAGACTACTATGAACCAGAATCTCTGATAATGTCTGTGACGTAGCAAACACTTATGTGTTGAATGAATGTATGAACATGGTATCATTTGATATCCTAGGATTTGATAGGAGATAGTATATTTGGTCCAACTTCTTATTTTGTAGGTGAGGAAACAAAAATCCTGAAAGGGAAAATTACTTGTTTCAGGTTGACAGCCAGTTACTTAAAAAACAAACCACCATCTCCTGATTCTTAATCCAGCTCTTTTTCTCCCTTTTATCAGTGGCTTTCAAATCTGTGACTTCAACCCATGAGAAATATTTTACATCAAGAAGCAGTATAGCCACATGAACATCACACAGAATACAGGGTGGGCAAAAGGAGGTGTGCAGTTGTAAGTATGCAAAACACAAGAGCTTATTCTTGTATTATTATTTATTAATTATTATGTAATTTTCCATACAAGCATGGTGGTCACAAAGCAACCAAATTTCATTTCATAATCCACTAATGAGTTGCTATAAAATTTGAAACACTGTACAAATTAGATGTGATGTAACCAAAAAGGGTAGGGGAAAAATTTTGTTTTTCTGCATTACGCATCAAGTATAGCTTGTGGGTAGAGGAATTTGTATGGGCTGGTCAATTCTGTTCAAGATTAAAGTAGTGAAGTAGTGTGCTACTTAATAGCTGAGGGCCGAGGACCATGCATTCACAGCTTCACAATTAAGTGAATATGAGCACAACTAAAATACACACACACACACACACACACACACAGACACGCTGGCTTGTCTCATTTATTAATTTATAAGGCATGGGCAGCACAATTATTCTCTTAAGCCAAGCAAATCATAAAACAAGTAATGGAAAAAACTATAAATTATTTTTAAAACATTCTATATAAAAATCATAGTATTTAAAATTATCTTAGTCTTATTCCACTCCCCCAACAACAAAGTTTCTCAGTAATGAATACTGATTTAAGTATTTTTTATTATTTATAAGCAAACAGCTAATGAACATCAATTTGCACAGTCCATAAAACATTTTTTAAAAATTAGCTAGAGCCCTGGCTGGTGTGGCTTAGTGGATTGAGCACCAGCCTGTGACCCAAAAGGTCCCCAGATTGATTCCTAATGAGGACACATGCCTGGGTTGTGGGCCAGGTCCCCGGTTGGGGGCATGCGAGAGGCAATCGACTGATGTTTCCCACCCTCTCTTTCTCCCTCCTCCCCTCCCCCCAAATAAAAAAAATCTTAAAAAAAAATATTAGCAAGATGCCTCAACCACTGTGCCTCAGTTGGTTGGGCATGGTCCTGCAAAGTGAAAGGTCACTGGTTTGAGTCCAGGTCAGGGTACATACGAGAGGTATGCTGTGCAACACACACACACACTCTCTCTCTCTCTCTCTCTCTCTCTCTCTTTTTCTCTCTCTCGCTCTTTTAAAAAGGCAAGTGAAGCTGCTCCTGTAATTATCTAGGTATGAGATATTGAAGGCTAACAATCAGCTGCAACTGAGATAAAGGAATACAGAGGCTTTCTGATACCCAACTATCATCAAGTCTCACTAGTTCTACATCCAAAGCTCCCTTCCATATTTCTCACAATTCCCACTGCAAGCCTTCATTTTTATTTCTTGCCTTCTAACTGGTCCAGAGCCCCTCTGATCCAGTGATGTGCGCAATGAGTTAATATCAGGTGTAAGGTGTCACCAATAAATTTGGTACTAATAAGGACTAAGCTGGGGGGGGGGAGAAAAAGAAAAACCCCATGGACACAGATATCACTGTAGTAATTGTGGGGGTAGGTGGAAGAGGGTATGGAGAGCTAAATGGTAATGGAAAAATAAAAAAAAATCTTTAAAAAGACTAAGTTGGCTGCTTTACTATTAAAAGTTAGTTAAAAGATGCTCACTCCTGCACTTTAAATGCAAAGAATTCTAAGGAGAGAACAGCCAAGTTTGACAGCAGAAGAGGCTAGTTCATTATCCTGTAATATCCAAAATCTAGATGGGGCAATTTCTAACATTAAGAATCTAACGTAACTGTTAAATGTCACCATACCTTGGTATATCCAGGTTAGAGCACCTGAACTATGTACTCTTAGTGAAACTACATGGGTCAACGTTCACTTTAAAGTTTTATAGGCAGATGTCATACATTTTAAAGATATAAGAAGGCCAAGGTTGCTTGGAGAGTCACGTAATTGTACAACTGTGCATTGATTTTAAAGAATTAAGAACTGTTTAAAAATTCCAGTATGCCAGGTGTTCTAACTATGTAAGGGCCCATGATCCCCTGAGTAAAGCAGTGGCTAAAACCTGCTTAGAATGGAGATTTTTTTTTTGAAGTCAGCACAACGTGACCAAGAGCCTGGTTAAAAACAAAACAGAATCTGTGCAAATAAGTCTTCTAAGAAAGAAGAGGCCTCTTGGGCCCCCTAAAGTGCTATCCCAACCCAAATTATAAGAAGTTTGGGAGAGGTGAAGGAGATAGGAGAGATACAAGAGAAATTGTTCACTAAGGAGGAATAGCAGGCAGATCAGTTTCAGCCATACTGCTGCCAAGTCATCAATCCCTAGGTCATGTGCACAAACACATGTGCACAACAACAGCCATCATTGGGAGAGCCTCAAGCTGAGGAACACTGAATACTGAATCTTCAGTTTCCCTGGCTTTAAAGAAGTTGTTACTAGCCTGACCAAGGGAGGAAACCAAGGCACCCCAGGATTCTGCTCAGGAAAGGAAGGGTGGGTCACAGAAAACATCGCGGATTTTAAGACTGTGGTTATTAGGCGTATTTCTTTGATTTTAACTTTCTGAGCATGCACGATGGAGCACGTCACGTGTTTTTAATACGCAAGGTAATTTATAAATGGACAAAGCCTATTCTGATTGTGTCCACAATACTGCTGTGTTTGTTGGTGTGTGTGTATGTATGTACATATATAATAAGTATATAATAAGTATAATAAGTACTGAAGTTGGTGTATTTTATTATACAATATAAAAATTGCACTTCCTGTCAATCCCAGATTTCAAAAACTTTATTTTTTTCCTTGAAAATTCATATTTTATCATATGGCAAAAATCAGTGGTTTTTCTTGAACCAGCTGGCCCACTTCCTTCATTTTTTGAGGAAAAATGTCAGCCAAATAGTCAAGTTTGAATACACTTGATTATTCAGACTTGACTATTTGGCAATCTATCAATTGTTCTTTCAAGTAAGAATGGTTCTTATAAAAACAGGTTAGTTCAGCTTCAGACTGAAACAACTACAGAACTACTTTGGTATGCAGAAGCACTTTATTGATATTTCCCATTTTGTTACACAGAAAGATGTTAATTTTTTAAAAATTTAGTAAAATAAATTTTATGCTTTAAAAACATTTATAAATTAAACTGCAAGTGTCAACAACTACTAGTACAACTTGATGACAGTGCCTTGATACACGTTAAGGCAGTTTTACCCATCTCTGCTTTTGAACCATTAGTACAAATGCCAACACAGTGAAAAAGCAAATGTCTCAGTATTTTTATGAAAATAGCTTTATATATTATATATACACACACAAGCTTATGTGTATATGCTTTCTCCTATGTAAACATAATATTTAAGCTACCTATTTAAATTTTGGAGGAAACAGGAAAACATGTTGAGTTAGAGCAACCTACTCACAAACTATTCAAGTGAACAATGTTAATAATAATCTGCAGTATAACTGAACCATTCCGTCTTTTCTAGTTAATGTAAATTAGAGGAAGTAGCATTGTTAAAAAAGAAAAAAAAAGAAAAATAAAGAAAAAAGAAAAAACCTTTAACCTCTGAGGCAACTGAAGGGGTCTTTGGAATTTCCCAAGGGTCCATGACCCACATGGCTGTACTACACTAATATAGTTATAGAAAAATAGCTTCGTGAATATTCTACATGAGGATAAGCAACTTCCCTTAGTCTTGTAATCCATTAGTAAAAATGAAAGAATGTATTTTTACAAGGAAAAGAAGAATAAGGTGGTGAAAATTATGGAAATAGGCTAATAAAAAACTTAAGGTGGAAATAAACCACATTAATTATACTTTTAAGTATTCTACTTTGCCCTGATTTTACAAGAAAGCAGGTTAAGTAACGTAACAAGTTTAAGCAGAATCAACATATCTGACACCCAAGTGGGAGTTTCTTAATGAATAAATGAATAGATGGATTAATTCCATAACAACAAAGATCTTTAGATAATCCAAGATATTATTCATTACATGTATTAAGGTCTGTCACAGGAGCTACAAAGGAAAAAACCTCATCCACTTAAGTATTGAACGTTTAGTCCTCCCATTTGAGACACATTCAAGTAGAAAAGAAAAAAGCGAACTGCCTCTTGGTGGACATATGCAGCTGACACAACACTTGACAATGTATAGTTCTGTTTCCATATATATTTTATAATATTTATATATTCATATGCATAGTGTTATTAAAAGTACAACTAAAATTAAACCTTACTGACTTCCTTTTGCAGGCTGCTGTGAGTTGCCTCCATAACTCTATTAACACAGCCAATGACCTTACAAACTCTGAATATTAACTCTGGCAACACATAATGGGGCCATAGGGTGTCTTAAAGAAAGCACGAGTTATGCATGTGAGTAAGTCACCCAGACCCAAGGTCCAGTGCCTGTTTGTTTCAAATGTTCCTGATTTAATAATACAGCCGCTACACTATTAGAAATCTCTCTGAGGTCCTGATAAACACATACTTGAATAAATATTTTTATAATTATGAGGAAAACAGTCCAAAGGCTCCACAGTCAGACAATTTTTATCTAAGATTACACGTCACTGTGAAAGGTTACCTAGTTATTTTACAATATACTGCTTCATACTTTAATCCAAATGATACTTGTGTTTGCCCAGGTGCTTAAAAAAAAGTCTCTCTCCTTTTCTCCATCTAGTTATTATTAAAATAAAAACAAAATTTCCTAACTCCTAATTTACTTGATTCTATCAGGATAAAAGAAATAATGAAATCTAGCTAAGCCACTGTAAGACATAAATGATTTAGACATCTTCAATTAAGAACAACGTCACTGATACAACCTGATTTGCATTCCCATGATGCTCAGCATAAAGACTTCCAGAATATTCTAGAGTTGATTTTACATAATATAGAGCTGGATCTTTATAGATTTACTTTTTAAAAAAATTATTTTATTGATTATGCTATTACGGTTGTCCTGATTTCTCCCCTTGAGGTTATTTACTTCTCATTTACATTACATGTATGAAAAACTGACATTAGGTAAGTCAATTTTTCACACCTCAGTATTTTTTCCCTATTTCATAGGGGATTAAACAGATGATTTTTACCATCCTTCCTAGTTCTAATGTTTTTCTAAAACAGATAAGCCCAGTTTTATATTGAGCAACTTAAGCAACCACTTATAAATGTAAAATCAAGTCAAAATGCAAAGGAAGAGAATTTACAAGGCTGAGTACCTATCTTGTGTCAGGCCCCCACATACCAGTACCTTGTTTTATGTTCTAAAGAACAGGCACAGGATCTTTCTGGGAAGAGGGGTTCCTAAATTTATTTATGTTTGGGTGCTGCAAAACTTTCCATTCCTGTTTTTAAAGAAAAAGCTAACCAGAGGGGTCTTTACATGTATTAATAATAATAACAAAGTTGATGATCCTAATCCAATCTGGAAAGTTAGTACAATCAAGCAAACATTTCAAATAAATGTGCCCTACTATTACGAAAACGTGATGTATAGATATTGAATGCATAGTAAAAATGTTATAGAGCCTAGAGAAAGGCCTCAGAAATCATGTAGTACAACTTCCCATTCTACAGATGAAGCAATCAAAATCAAAGGGTTTGTCCATTTTTCACTGAAAATAGTGGCCAGAGTAGTGCAGTATCTTAACTTTCAGGTATTTGCTAGCAATCTAATTACTAGAGGGAATCCAATTATTTGCATAACAAGGCATCTTTACAACATCTATATGGCTAATGAGTTTTAACAAAATGATTTAATTTGCCATGATTATTGGTACATGAGTCAGCAATGTAGAAAGCAAACGTAGCCTAAACTGGGTATCACGGATTAAAAGAAAAACATTTTTAATGTCAGAACACTGGTTGGCACATAATTGGTGTGTAGCAAATGTTCGGTGAATGAATGTGCCAACAGCCCAAGTAAAGTAATGCCATTGCTGGCAGTTAAGTTCACGTATCCAACTCAAATCAAGGCACTGAACAGAACTGCGTATGTATTACCTTAACGTTCTTAAGGGTCGATTAAAAAAAAAAAGGTCGATTTATGGCTTAAGGAGATGCGACTTTATATGGTCATATAGGCAGAAAAATTATACGTCAGCATAATTCACCGTAGCCATTTTTGATAACTTTATGATCCTACAGATAACTCCTAAACTTAAAAATTGTTAGGATTCTCCAAATAATTGGGAAGGAACAAACCTAAAAAGGAGACTAAACTGGCTCAACAAAGTATCTGTACCACTCAGACTGGCAATCTAAGGCTTCGGTTCAGTCCTTGTACACACAGTACTGTCAAAGCTTTTGACCTCTCCCTACCCCCTACTTTTCTCTTTTAAGCAAAGGAAAAGCAGTTGGTGCAGCAAAAGGTTGGTTTTCATGAGAAGAATCTGACCTCAAAGGCATTGCCGCTTTGCACCGCACCTCATAAGCTGGAGAAGCTTGCGAAGGAAATTTTCCAAGAGCTAGAACCCTACAGCTGCCGCGGAAGAGAGAATACCAAAGCCTATCCGGTGCCAGGACCCACTCCAGCAGAGTAGGGCCCGGAAATCGGCGGCTGGAGTCGGCGATGGGGCCCGAGTGACTTGAGGAGACCCCGTAGCCCGCACGGCAAGAAGGGAAGGAGGAGGCGGCCCCGGCGCCCATTTTGTCCTCGGCCTCCGCACTTCCCGCCCGGTTCCCCCCTTAGCCGCCAAGCAACCTACGTGAGGCCGGCAGCTACTTTCCACCCGCGTACCCGCATCCCGGACACCCGCTAGGAATCCGCGCGTGGCCTGGGTGAGCCTTGGCCCCAGGGACCCGCGTTGACCCCACCCTCGCCCGCCCGGAGCCTCGGGCCCGAGGATCAGGCCCCAGTCTCGCCCCACCTCCGCAGGCCCAAAACCTCACGTCTTTCCTCGGCTTCATACTCCCAACCCTCCCTACCAGGGCCGCACCTCCACATCCTGCGGAGCCGAGCCCTACTCCCCACTCTTGCCCTTGTCTCAGGCCACGGCCCTCAGCCTCTGCCCAGCCCCTCGCCCCCAGCCCACACGCCCCGCCAGGACCGTACCCTCCGGCAAACAGATGCACAAGCGTGTCCCTCTGGCTCATTCTCTCTCCCGCATGTCCTCCGTGCGCTGAGGCAGGCGGCTTCGGCCCGGGACTGGAGCCGCACAGCGCCCCAAGGGCGACGAGGGAAGCTGGCGGAGATGCGGCTGCCGAAAGTGACCGGCGCGGCCCTCTCAGCAGCTGGTAGCCGCGCCGCCTCCCACCGCAGCACAGCGTTCGTGACCTGACCCAGAGACCAGAGCCGCGGTGGCGGGAGGGCCGGCTGGGTGCGGGGGCGTGAACATGTCGGAGACCCTCCTCCCCCATATAAACAGAAGCTCTCATTGGTCCGCGCCGCTTGACGTCACGGTTCTGGCATGCCTGTTTCACGTGATCGCTAAGGGTTTTTTTTTCAATGAAAGGGCCCAGTAGGCGGGGCCAGAGCGCGGACTGTGAGGGTAGTGGGTCATTGTGCCCTCGCACCTAACGTACCTTCACCGCACCCCATGCCGCCTACGCCACGTGGGCGTACAGAGCCGGTGCACCACGCTCCCACCCCCGACTACATGAGAAAACTGCCTGGATTCCTGGTACGCCCTAAGAGTGGGGGCGCGAGCCCTCCAAGTCTCTGATTTACTTTTTTTTTTTTTAAGATATGTTTTAGAGTTAAACTCATTTACAACGAAATTGAGATTTTCCCTTTTGATCCCTTTTTAATTCACTTTTTAAAAAGGGGATTTATGACCCACATTTCTACTTGTTGGTATTTACCTCCGAGTAACAATGCATGAAAAGGCTTATACAAGGATACTCATGCAAGATCACAAACAACAGTACCGTCTTTACAAACAATGCTTCTAATAGTAGAAAATTGGCATTAATAGGGGAATGGATAATTAAGTCATGAAACATTACTATTGTGAATATTATGCAAATATCACAAGGGGTGGGGTAGATCTGTGTGGGGAAAAATCTCCAAGCCTACTAAAACAGGAAAATATGATTAAAACACTAAGGTTTATTTTAGAAAGAATAAAGACATTTACTCATTCTTCTAATCAGCAAATGTTTCATACATACACAAACTCACACACACACATACACACAGGAAGATCAAAGATTAAGGGAAAGAAAATCATTTATTTCTCCAAAACATGGTGATCAAATATTAAAAACGATTAGTAATTATTTCTAAGGTGCAGAACAGTACAGAGAGGACTATAACTCTCTGTATAATCTACTCATCACCCACACTGAACAAATGTTAATATTTCTCACCTCTTTGGTAATTTCCATTCTACCTGCAATGCCTTCACCATCCTTTCCTGCTCATACGTGAAGATCCAGGGCTCATGTTCTTTTCCTTCCTGGGTGGGCTGCTTGTTTCATGAAGTCCTGCCTGATTGCCTCAGCTCTGTATGCTCTTTACCTCTCCTAAATTCCTGCAAAATATACAGACAGCAAGCCATTGGCAAGTGTTCCTGCACTCCACAGTAAATGATGATCTGTAAAAGAGGCATAAGAGTACCCACCTCGTAAGGTAATTGTAAGGACTAAATATGTCAAAATATGTAAAGCACCTACAGGAGTGTTATATAAGGCCTACAAAGAACAATTAGTAGTAGTATTTTACCGCCTTGCATTCTTAATAAAAAAAAAAAGGCAACTGATATTTCTTGAGCACTTACTAATGTGCTAGGCTCTGATCTAAGCACTTTAGATCATTGTCTTGGTAAACTCTCAGAACTACCCCCTGAGGTATGTGGTATTATTTCCCCAATTTTTCATGAGGAAAATATTTAAGTGACCTGCCCAATATTATCCAGTTCATCCAGAAGGAGCCTGGATTTGAATCCAGCAGAGTCTATCTGATTCCAGAGCTTCAGTTGGTGAAATAATAGCAGCCCGTTAGAGGGGGAAATTTGAAAAAACCAGAAAAGTAGAAATAAAACTTGGTACCCCATCATAGTGCCCCCAAACCATTGCATTCACTTTGAGTGGGTATTTCTTTTTTTATAGCAGCTTTATTGAGGTATCATTTACATGCCATAAAACTCACCTATTTAAAGTGTGCAACTTAGTGGGTGTTCCTAAATTCTCATGGTTGTACAACCATCACCACAACTTAGTTCCAGAATATCTTTCTCACCAAATAAGAAACCCCCCACTTGTTAACAGTCACTCCCATTTTCCTCTCCACCATTGCCTGGCAATCACTAATCTAGTTTCTATCTCCTTGGATTTGCATAGTCTGGACTTTTCATATAAATGGAATCATATGATATGTGGCCTTTTGTGTCTGGCTTTTTTTAAAAAACTAAGCATAATGTTTTCAAGGTTCATTCATGTTGTAGCATGTATCAGTACTTCATTACCTTTTTTGACTGAGTAATTTTCCATTGTATAGACAGATATACCACATTTTGTTTATCCATTCTCAATTAATGGCCATTCAGATTGTTTCCATTTTGGCGTTATCATGGATAATGATACCGTGAACATTTGTGTACAAGTTTTAGACTAGAAGTATGTTTTCAATTCTCTTGAATATACCTGGGAGAAGAATGGCTGGATCATAAGATAACTCTACATTTAACCCTTTGAGTAACTGCCACACTGTTTTCCAAAGTGACTGCACCATTTTAGATGTATTTCTTTTAAGACATAGCTTTGGCTCCATGTTTTTGACATAGTGAATCCTGTAGTTATTACATTTAATGAAGCTTCCGAAACTGGTAAGGAGGGACCCAGAGTTCTCATATGCAGTACCAGTTACTCCCATAATAAGCAATAACAGTTATAATGTAACCGTTTCCTTTGGAATCTCCTTCAGATGCCATCGTGGAAGCAGACTCTGCCCCAGGTGGAGTCATGAGGGCAGTTGCCCCTGAATGCAGGTTTGATGTTTCATTGAGCCACCACTCCCATCAGCTGCTGTCTCACATTTTTAGTTTATGATAGTTAAAGGTTCTTCTAATATGCAGGTGACAAGCAGAGATAGCACTGGAAACAGATAACGAGCTTGTAGAAATGGACTTTTCACCACAATGAATTAGCAGTTTGCTTTAAAAAAAACACTGTCTCTCAGGGACCACCAGGTCAGGAGTGTGTCCCAGCAGGCCTGGAAAAAAACTAACCAACTTTCTAGGACAAGAGTATTACAAGGGGGTGGGGGAGACCTTGAAAAGAAATGCATAGATTTTGTTGAGATAAGGGTGTAACACGTGTTTTAATTGTATCCAGATAATGCCTAGGACTTCAGCAGTTTGTGGTAATACACAAGTAGTATAGTACCCTGTCTTCTGTTTAAGAACCTGTGCAAGCGCCCTACCAAAAGTCCCTGCTTTGAAACCCAATTCGTCTGTTGGCATTGGGATCTTGCTTTTAGCATTAATTCTTTGTTTTTATTACAAAGTAATAAAGACAAACAAGCAAGTTCATAAAATGGGCAGAAGACTTGAATAGCTATTTCCCCAAAGATCTGCAAATGACCAATAAGTACATGAAAAGACGCTCAACGTCACACTCATTGGGAAAATGCGAATCAAAATCAGAATACTACTTCACACCATTTGGGTGGCTATTATAAAAATAAGACAAAACAAACAAAAACAGAAAATATCTAGTGTTGGCCAGGATGTGGAGAAATTGGAACCCTGTGAGTTACTGGTGGAAATGTAAAATGGTGCAGCTCTGTGAAAAATGGAGGGCAATTTCGCAACTTAAACAGACTTAACACATGATGCAGCAATTCCACGTCTAGCTATATACCCCAAGGGATTGAAAATGGACACTCAAACAGATGTGTTCACAACAAGGTTCATTGCAGCACTGTTCTCAGTAGCCAATAGGTGGAAAAGACCCATGCGTCCATCATTAGATGATGGATAAACAAACTGTGGCATGAACAATACATACAATGTTGAATATTTATTCAGCCTTAAAACGGAGGGAAATTCTGGCACATGCTACAACAAAGATGAACCTTGAAGACATTATGTAAGGTGAAATAAGGCATCATTAAAGGACAAATATTGTATGATTCCACTTATGTAAAATACCTAGACTAGTCAAATTCATGAAGAAAGAAAATAAAATAGTGGTTGCCAGGGGCTGGGGGAAGGTGGAATGGGAGAGTTAGCATTTAGCGGGGATGAACTTTCAGTTGACGTGATGGACATGTTCTTGAAGGTGTTGGCGGTAATGGTTGCACAATAATGTGAATGACTTAATGCCGCTGAATCGTATGCTGAGAAATGGCTAAAATGGTAAATTTTATGTTATGGATATTTTACCGCAATAAAAAGTGGAAGCAATGTGCATGGTTGTCAAAAAGTAAATGTACAGTATTAGAAAGGTTATAATGAAAACTGTCAGACTCCCTACTTCATTCTCAGTAATAGCAGTCCATGTTGTTTTCCTTGATTTGTTAATTTCAGACGTCATCTACGACACTTCTGATCACAGTAGATGCGGATTTGGCTTTTTTGCCCCACTCTTCTACTCTTGTTTTCCCCGTTCCATCTTCCCAATAGTCATACCACAATTTTTTAGTTAAATCAACAGTTATTTAATTTTATTATGACTATGTAAATTTTGCCCCTGAATAGCCAATTGGTATACATATTTTTCTTGTACAAATTTTTACTTTTCTTGGTTAAGAGTTGCACTTTTTTCCCCATTTGCTTAATTTTCTATACCTATTTTTAATGTTTCCTACATGGTACATCATATCTAACAATGACCCAAAATATAATTTTCATAATGTTTAACTTTCGACCTCTCACTCCCGTTCCTTCCCTCCCTGTGGAGAAGCCCCCGCTGACCTTCACCTTCCTGCTTTGACCTGCGGAGTTGTCATCCTGGGATTTACATCTCTTTACCTGGCTCCTGGATTTCATGGGGGTTTTTTTTCTGTTTTTATTTGCTACTTCATTTTGCCGATGTACATCCTTCAGCAGCTGCCAAAGAAAAGGCGCATAGGAGGTATTATTACTATTGTCATTATTATTAGATATTGCATGCTTTTCTTGTATCCTCACATTTGATAACCTGGCTAAGTGTGGGATTCTAGATTGAGAATCATTTTCCCTCTGACTTTTGAGGTCATTTCCTCATGGTTTCAAGCTTCCAGGGATAGTATTGAGATACTTGACTCCTCTTCATTCACTGTGCTGGGTACTCCGTGGGGCCTTTTGGTCTAGAAATGAAAATCTAGGATTTATCCTTGGAGTGTTCTTTAACGGCTTCACATGTGCTGATTTGGAGCTTTCAGTCTCCAAAGCCAAAAAGTGTAGTTGATATTTTTTCTCCCCTGCAGTTCCTGGCAAGAAGTTAGCACTGGGTTAGCACCCGCAGTCAGGGACCAGTGGTTAAAAGGACAGATATCTGGTTAGGCAGCAATGCGAAGCAGCGCTTGACAAATATTTGGTGGAGAAGAGAGTGATAACAGCTTCATTTCCCAAGCGGCCAGTTCCTTTGAGTGGGGGTGAGGAGAACTGGTTCAGCAGCTTTCTGCCCTCTTCGGCCTCCACTCTGGGCCATGCCCTCAAACACCACGTAATAGTCAAGTAAACAGAAGGAGAATGGAGAAGGGGACTGGGGAGCCTCATTGTTCCTGGGGTGAGGGTCAAAGATCAGTGCTGGAAGGCAAAGCCCCACAACCTCATCAAGCTTACTGTGGAAAGCCTTTCAATCTCCCAGAGATACGGGCTACTAAGAACTGCCTGCACTTACCGTTTCTCTCTGCTCCTCCACTAAGCCTTTAATGTCTCCTTCCAGATGTCTGTGAAACCATCTCCATCCAATTTCTTGGCCACAGTTAAATAATTTGGTTTTTTATGTTTTCATTAACTGGGGAATACCTAAAGCTGTTTCCACAGCTTTTTCATAATTTTGGCTCTGTAAGACTTTTAAACAAGGTGGAGTAACAGGGATCAGAAATATCATTAAAACCAGGCAAAACATAACTCATATAAACCTGTGTGTTTTCAGACACTTAAATTTTTAAAATTTATTTATTGCTTAGAGAGAGAAGGGGAGAGAAAGAGAGAAAGAAACATTGATTTGTTTTTCTACCCATTCGTGCATTCATTGGTTGCCTCTTGCATGTGCCCTGACCAGGGATTGAAACCACGACCTTGGCATATCTGGACGACACTCTAACCAACTGAGCTACCCTGCCAGAACATTAAGACACTTGACAGGCGGTGAAAGATGATTCCTAAGAGGTGGGAAGCAAACAAAGCAAGCCATAAATTGCCCCAGCTTATTGCCTGGAGAGAGCTCCCAGGGTCCAGTGAGGAAGTTGCAACAGGCAGAGCCTGGCAGACTCTCTGGGCTGAGGAAGTGCAGCCGAGAGTCCGGGGAGACTAAGGCAGCGGTGGTTTGTGGCGCAGAGTGCTAGGAGCCCCAGACACCTGCAGAGGGTCCTTCTTAAGCTTTAGCCTGAGTTCTGATCAGTACATGCACAAGAGGAAACTACCTGAGGAAGGGAGAAAAAGAAAGAAGAAAAGAAAAGAAACACCTCCTCAAAGAGCTAGAGGGAACAGCACTTGGCATTCACACAGGGCCAGGAGTACTCCCACCAGTCAGAATGGGAAATTTCACCAATCAGGGGGCATTGGGTACAGTACTCAGAAGGGCCTCACGGGTGGGGAAGAATTAGGTCTAGAGTAAACACTGTTCTGCTCCTGCCTGATATACCTTAAAAGTGAGATGCGAAAGGATTATACTGTGTACAATTAAATGCACCTAGAAAAAAGGTCAAAAATATTTCTAGGAATGAAAAAATATCCAGCGTCCAACAAGGTAACATTCACAATGTCTGGCATCAATCAGAGATTACCAGGTATGCAAAGAAGCAGGAATATATGACCCAAAATATGCTATTATAAGTTTCTTATATATATGTAAAGGAGAGTTGTATAATTTGAAAATAAACTATGGTAAGTTAAAGCTGTATACTGTAAACCCTTAAACACCTGCTAATGTAACAAAATTATAGCGAATAAGCCAACAAAGGAGTTAGAATTGAATCATAAAAAATATGTGATCAAATAAAAGACAGGAGAAGGGCACAAAGAGCATAACTATAGAAAACAAATATCAAGATGCGAGATTTAAACCTAACTATAGCAAATCTACCTATTACATGTAAATGGCCCTAGTTAAAAGGAGGAGGTAGTCAAATTGGACAAAAAGCAAGACCCAACTAGACTATATGTACTCCTTATTATTTAACTATTAAAACACAAATATCTTAGAGTAAAAAGATGGAAGAAGATATCCATGCTAACTTTAGTCAAAAGAAGGTTGATAGAACAAGTGGACAATCAGCAAGCATATACCAGCTTCGAATGACACTATCAACTAACTTGACCTAATTGACATTTATAGAGTACTTCTCTCAACAAAAGCAGAATACACTTTTTTTTTTTTTTCAAGTGCACAGGGAACATTTGCTAGGTAGGACAGGTTCTGGGCCAACAAAAAATACCTGAAAAAATTTAAGAGGGTCTGTGTTATATATGTTCCCTAATCACTATGGAATTAAATTAGAAACCATAATTTTACTTGAGCTACAGGATTGTTTCAAGCTTGGCTGCATCCAATGAGCACTGGATTCCCTTCAATTGTGTGCATGATTCCAGTCTTCATGGGCACAGAGAATATGTGTAGACAGAATATAGTGAGTCACTAGATGTGCAGAGGTAATGGGTAGGCGATTGAAGAAGTAATAAGTTGGTAAAACGGGGGGCCTGGATGAGAAATAGTGCACCATCCATTCAAGTCCATGAAATGAAATACTTATTACAATCATGGAACTAACTTTCATTAACTGCTTTTTATCGATTAAGAATCTGACACATTGGTGGATGCTTTCACTTATTATCTCATTCTGTTTTCACAGCACAGTGCTGAGGTTGGGTGTTTTTTTTTCCTACTTATAACAGAGTGGGAGAAAGAGAGAGGATAAAGATGGAGAAGTAGAATAAGGAGAACAAAAGAGAGAGAGGAGGAGGGGAGGGAGGGAGAGACAGAGAGAAGAAAGTTCAGCTCCCCTAGTGTGGCACTTCATGGTGAGGTCCCTGTCTGCCTCTCCCTCCCGTTCTCTCACCCCTTCCTATAAGCATAGATCCTCTGTGCCAGCTGAACCGCTGGTGTTCCCCACACTCACACAGTTGTTTTAATCATCCAGTCGTTTTGATGTGTCAAAACACCTCCCCTCCTTTGTCCTTCCACAGCTCTGTGCTGGTCTCCCCAGACCATTCCCTGTCCACTCCTCAGGCCCATGCACTTCCTGAGCACCAGGATGCTTGGAATAGGACAGGCACCGTGCTTCCCCGGGTTGGGAGTCATTTCACATTTGTGTTTCTAG
Source organism: Mormoops blainvillei (assembly GCA_004026545.1). NCBI lineage: Eukaryota > Metazoa > Chordata > Mammalia > Chiroptera > Mormoopidae > Mormoops > Mormoops blainvillei. Next base: position 27,363 of record PVJD01001544.1, on the reverse strand, counting down.
CCTCTTTGTCATTTGGCATCATGGACATTCAATAAATGTCTTCTTTGTGGTCCTTCGTGTGCTAAGCACTGTCTTGACAGAACAACAAAGACAAGAGTAATAAAAAAATATGCTCTCGCCCCAACCGCTGTGGCTCATTTGGTTGAGTGTTGATTGCAAAGCGAAAGGCCGCCGGTTTGATTCCTGGTCAGGGCACCTGCCTGGGTTATGGGTTCGGCCCCCGGTTGAGGCATGTGCAAGAGGCAACCAATCGATGTTTCTCTCGCACATCAATGTTTCTCTCCCTTTCTTTCTCCTTCCCTTTCTCTCTCTCTTAAAAAAAAAAATGCTCTCATTGAGTTTCTATTCTGGTGTACCACAGACAATATGGTGATCAACAAACAAAATAATATCATACTGTGAAACTATTTTACTGTGAAGGAAAACAAATGATGGGAGGATGTAGTTAAGACTGAGCAGTTATGGACATACTCTCTGGGGACATTTATGCTCAGAACTGCAAGCTGTAGGAAACCAGCCATGTGAAGACAGGGATTGTATTCATTTGCTAAGGCTGCCATAACAAAATACACCACAAACTGGGTGGCTTAGATGACAGAAATTTATCTTCTCATGGTTCTGGAAGCTAAAAGGCCAAGATCAAGGTGTTGGCAAGCATGGTTCTTCTGAGGCCTCTCTCCCTGGCTTGCAGATGGCTGCCTTCTCACTGTGTCCTTGTATGGCTGTCCCTCAGCCTGTGTGTGTCTGTGTTCTAATCTCCTTTTATAAAGACACCAGCCACATTGGAATAGAGCCTACCCATATGACCTCGTTTTACTTAAATTTCCTCTTTAAAGGCCCTGTGTCTAAATACGATCACTTTCCGAGGTACTGAAGGTTTAGACATCAATATACAAATTTTGGGAGGGTACAGTTCAGCCCGTAACAGGGGGCAAGTGCATTTCCAGGAATAGCGCATGCAAAGACTGTGAGTTTAAGGAAAAAGAACAGCAGTGGTGCAGGAGCAGTGCGAGCGGGGAAGGATTGGTTGGAGATGGAGTTGGACAGGTGGCCAGGGGCCGGCTCCTGTATGCGCTTGTATGTAGGTCATGGCCAGGATTTTATATTCTAAGTGAGATGGAAAGCTCCTGGAAGGTTTTAAGCATGCTAGTGTGAGACTCAGTTTTCAACTGCAAAAGATTACTCCGGTAGTATGTGGAAAGTGGATGGAAGTGGGGCAAGAAAGGGATCAGGAACTGCACTAGGGGGCTATTGCAGGTGGCGGCCGGACAAAGTGCTCTCAGAGGAGTGGTGAGGAGGCTGGGGAGGGGAATGGGGGAGGGGAAGGGGAGGGGAAAGGGAAGGAGGCGGAAGAAAGTACACAGTGCCTTTTATAGAATGTAATTTTTAGCCAAGATTCCTCATCACATGTAGAAGGTGCTGATTTAGGAATACTTCCCATGAATCGGGAAAGGTCATTGCGGTTAAGTCCTGGAGGATTTGACTGGAACAGAAAGTACCAATCATTGAGCCTCTATTATGTGGCATATACTTGCTTTCTGTGTAGGTTCAGTTCATTTTCAGGACAATTCCATGTGAGGGGATTGCCACCGTTGTGTGGACATGAGGAACGGAGGCTCTAGTGAAAAGGCTTGTGAGCATGAGAACCAACAATGCCCCCAGCCCCCTCCTGACACCCCTCGTGCCCAGCTCTGTCCCCTGCCTTGGGCCTTCCCCAGGCCGCCCCCTTGGGGCTCAGAAGAGGGCCGCGGGCTCCTTCTCCTCTGAACAGCTGTTCCTGCCTCAGATCTGCCAACGGAGTGAGCCCACGCTGCAGACTTGAGGCTGTGGGCCTTTAATAAGATAGAGTCGCTAGAAGGGAACATTTCATTGCGTGTTTTATTAATTTGTCCTCTATGAAATATTAATCATGTACTCTTGGGAACACAGTGTCCAGGGAGCAGTGAGTACCTGAGTTATGGCAATCTTGAAAGTCCCGAAACTCACCCAATCTGTCTGTCTCAGCAGAGACTGCCACCCCACCCAGAGGACTCTCAGCTCAGCTCTGTCCTTCGGCCACCCTGAGGAAAGCTGCAAGCTTATTTTTGTGAAAAGGAAAACAAAATATTCAAAGGAAAGGAAAGAGTGGGAGAAGCCCAGGGTGAGAAGGATGGCAACTGGCAATGCGGGGAAAGCAGGAACTGTCCAGGGGGAGGTGGGGTAAGAGGGGCAGAGGAGGGGCGGGGGAGGGGACAAGCTGCAGACCTCTTCAGGCCCAGACCCTGAGCAGAGGAAAGAGAACCTGAGCTGAGCCACCCCGCCGTGGGGTGTGGGGAGGCTCCCACTCCAGCCCAGGTGGTTTCCTGCTGGCCTGGAGGACTTCAGCAATGAACACCAAACAGAGGCGGTCTTTATTTTACTGGGATCGCAGTGCACGTTGCCACCTTCTCTTTGGAGAGCACCAGGAACTGTTTTAGGAAATAGTCAACAAGGAGGAAGGAGTGGCCAGTGCGTGGCGTAGGTATCCAGTGATTTTTTGGAGGTGTTGCAGTTTCTGTTCCAGGGCATTCCCGTCTTGATAGGAGCAAAGGGACCCTTTGCCCTGAGAGGGGAAGCAATACCTTATTGTGTGAAGACATGCTGATGTAAGAGGTAACTGGCTTGCTCCCCTTAAGCAATAACTGGTTTTAGAGGATAAATAAGTTTAAGGGGGTCCCAGGCTAATGCTCTTTACTCTCAGGGAACCCCCAATTTGTCCTTGGGGAAAATTTCAGTAGGGTACAGTGAACACATGCATGAAAATAACTGGTACCTTGTTGTATTTGAAGAAGTGTTATGTAGCATATGGACATCTCTTGTTTTAAGTAACCAGTAGATACAGACTTTAAGAAGAGTTCTATTTTTTAGAATCAAATATTTCAAATTAGTAGGGAAAAATGAGTTACTCAATAAATCATGTTGGAATTACTGGATTGTTGCGTCTGCAACAAAGAAACAAAACTTGGATTCCCAATCTCACTACTTGGATCAAAACAAATTCCAGATAGATCACAGATTTCAGTACAAAAAGGTTACGCCAAGTTAAGAGAATGAGAAGACAAACTACAAACTGGAGACAATATTTGCAAAACACATGTCTTATAAAGGACTATTATCCAAAATAAAGAAAGAACTCATAAAATTCAACAATAAGAAAACAGTCAAATAAAAACATGGACAAAAGACCTGAACAGACATTTCACCAAAGAAAATATACAGATGGCAAGTAAGCATATGAAAAGATGTTCAGCATTATGCATCATCAGGGGACTAGAAATTAAAACAATAAGCTACCACTACACACCTAGTAGAATGGCCTGGTCCCAAACGCTGACACCACCACATGCTGGTGGGAATGTGGAGCAACAGAAGTGCTCATTCACTGCTGCTAGGAACGCAATACGATACAGCCACTTTGGAAGACAGTTTGGCAGTTCCTTACAAAACTGAAATTCTCTTACCGAATGAGTTAGCCGTTGTACACCTTGATATTTACCCAGAGGAGTTGAAAACGTCTATCCACACAAAAACCTGTTTGCAATGTTTATAGCAGTTTTATTTACACTTGCCACAACCTGGAAGCAACCAAGATGCCCTTCAGTACGTGAATGGGTAAAGAGAGTCTATTACATATGGACAATAAAATATTACTTATCACTAAAAGGAAATGAGCTATCAAGCTGTGAAAAGACATGAAGGAAGCTTAAAGCACATTACTACGAGAAAGAAGGCAATCTGAGAAGGCTGCATACTGGACGATTCCAACACATGACGTCCTGGAAAAGGTAAACCGTGACGGCAGAATAAAGATCAGTGGCCGCCAGAGGTTGCGGGAGGGAGGAATGAATAGGCAGAGCACAGCGGATTTTTATGGCAGTGAAACTGTCCTGAATGGTGCTATAATGGTAGATGTGTTTCATTATACATTTGACAAAACCCATAGAATGTACTACACCATGCGTGAGTGAAACCTAAGGTAAACGATGGACTTGGGGTGATAATGATGTGTCAGTGTAGGCTCATTGGTGATAACGAATGTACCGTCCCGGTGGGGGACGTTGATAGTGGGTTGTGACTGTGTGGAAACAGGGTGTGTATGGGAATTCTCTCCTTTCCACTCGATTTTGCTGTGAACCTAAACTGCTCCAAAAAATAAAGTCTATTTTTAAAACATTAAACCACCAGCAATAAAACAAAAAAGTGAAGCCAAGCAGCTTTATTCACAATATCCAAAAACTGGGAAATATCCAACAGGTGAAAGGATAAACAAACTGTGATTTATCCTCGCAATGAAAGACTGCCCAACAACAACAACAACAACAACAACAACAAAGGTACACACAATCACACGGATACAACTCATGGACATTAAGCTTAGTGAAAGAAGTTGTAGATAGAAGACATACTGTACAATTCCAATATGACACCCTAGAATAAGAAAATCTAATCTAAAGGGGGAAAGGCAGACTGGTGACCGCCTCGGAGTGGGGTAGGAGGTGGGGACTGACTGCAAAGGGAGTGGAGACTCAGTGGAAGCAACTCAATCAATGAGGTGGGGGAAATGCTCTATATTATATTGCTGGTTACTTGGCTCTATATGTTTGTCAAAACTGATTGAACTATATACTTGAAATGGGTGCATTTTACTGTATGTAAATTATATTTCAATAAAATTGATTTAAAAAATGAAACCATAACAATTTTACAAGCAAACAGGGAAGACTTCAAAAAGATACAATTTGGGATGAGAAAGACTTGTTTAAACATGGCAGAAAACCTAGATGGCAAAAAAAAAAAGAGACAAATTTGATTATCGACATTAAAATTTTCTACAGGGCAAAGAAATACCATGTGCAAAACTTAAAAAAAAAAATAGCAACAGGTGACAGTGTGGGGAAAACATTTATAACCTGGCACTCTTGTTCTTAAAACACTCTAACTGAAACGGGGTATGCATACAAACCTGCATTAATTCCAAACTGAGCCTGATGAGGGAGGTATGGGTACATACGTATGGGTTCTGAGGACTGTGGGTGGTTTCTGGACTGGGACTGGGTGAATCACCCGGGGCCTCCAGGCATGATTTATATTAACAGGGCGTATCTCCTTTGGGCTGTGTCCCACCTGGACTGAGAAGTGCGATCATAAACTTACCGTATAGCTTTGATTTCAGACTCTGCTGTGCTGCTGGTGCCAATGTCGGCCTCGCAGGTCTGGGTTAAGGGTATTTGTGTTGATCAAGGTTGGACAGGAGGGCAGTGGGATCTAAGAGAATTTTTACTCCCAAGATAGCCTCCTTCTCTACCCCTGCATCTTTATTAAGATGTAGGAAAAACCTGTTTCTTATTAGTTTGAACTGAGTTTCCCTAAATAAACCTGAAGAAGTAAGCCTGTGGAGAGCTTCTCTGCAGCGTTCCCCTCCTCCACCGCCTAAGCCAAACCTCGTTTCTGATTAACCAGACTTGTCCCCAGATTAGACTGGCTGATCTTGCTGATCCCACACCTGGCCCCAGGCTCCTTTCCCTCAGAGCAGCTAGGTCTGGGTCCTAAATAAAGACAGGCTGGCTTTTAGGCCAAGGTCAGCTGGGTTGGCATAATGGTCCAGGCCTAGTTGGGTGCTGTGTCCTGTCCAGAGCTGGCCTCCTGGTCTCAGGCCTGGCCTTGGGACCCAAGTCACTCTTGCCAGCCCAGTCTGAAAATGGTGTTTATATTCTGAGGCAGGTAGCTTGGTTGCCTGGAGCCCTAGGGTGGCCCTGGCTTCTCCAAGAGGAGGAAGTCCCTTTTCTGCGCACCTTAAAGATTCTCTCCTTGCTTTCAAGCCAGTCACCATTTGTTTTGCAGTTGCTTGGTTTTCTTTTCCATGAGATTTCTATGGCTCTGAGCTTCTAGTATGCCTTCTAATCCTTCCTGGGTACCTACTGTGCGCCAGGTACTTAGCTAGATGCTGGGATCAGCCCTGCCCTCAGGTTGCTCACAGTTTAGTGGGATGAGTTGACAAGTCCCTAGGCCATAAAAAAATCAGGGTGCTGATGGAAGGAAGCATGGGGAGAAGGGAGAGCGGGACCCTAGAAGGCAGAGCAGGTCACCCAGCTGAGGCGATCAGGGGAGACTCCTGCAGGAGGTGATGTCTGAGCCCGGCCTGAAAGGCAGACAGGAAGACATGGCGGGGAGACGCACCAGGCAGAAAGAATAACCGGTGTGGAAACTTGAAGCAGGAGAGTGAGCTTTCGAACCTGGAGGCAGGAAAGTCCCACAGCTCATTTCCCTCTTTTGGGCTTGTGTGCCAGGATCATCCCTTTCACCTGGTGGTTAAGGCCCATCCTCCCCTACCCTCATATATACCTGTGTGATGTAACATTTAGCAGCTTAACACAGCAAACACTTATTAACTCATACAGTTTCTGAGGTCAGGAATCAGCAGCGTGGCCGGGTGAATCTGACGCTGGGTCTCTCATGCAGTTGCAGTGAAGCTGTCCCCTGGTCCAGAGTCGTCTTAAGGTTTGACTCAGGGTGGAGAATCTCCTTCCAAGCTCATTCACATGGTTGTTGGAAAGCTTCAGTTTCTCACCATGTGACTTCTCCACAAAAAATGCTTATGACGTGGTAGCTGACTTCAAGGAGAGAGGGAGGTGGGGGAGGGAGAATGGGGAGAGGAGGGGAGGGGAGGAGAAGAAGAGACCCCATAGAAGCCTAGTCTCTAATTTTAGAATCTAATCTCAGAAGTGACGTCCCATCACTTCTATCACACGCTGTTGATCACACAGACCAATCCTGGTGCAGTATGGAGGGGACTACCTGAAGGCATGAACCCAAGAAGTGGTATCATTGGGGTGCCACATGTCCTATGGTTAAATTAGATAGCATCACCTGTGATCCTAGGTGTGACGGTATATAGGCTTGGTTTCCCAGACATCCATGTGGCATCAGTGAGGTCCCGCATCTTTAAATGGAGCTCCTTAGCATTGGGTCAGATCTCTTAGAAAGCTAGACGTTTCCTTACCTTTTCTCCTTTGGGAGTGGGGGCTTTCCTTTTGGCTTCCCATCTTTCGTTGCTGGTTTGTCGAAGTCCCCTGCTTCTCACTCTACTCCTTCGGTAATTTAGGGCACTTCTGAGCCAGAGGAATGACCAGGTCTTCTCTGCCCCAGCTAACAGAACATGTCTACCTTTTAAGAACCTGGGTGCCTCCAGGGGCTGGATCTTGAATCTTAATATTCTAGCTTTACAATTGAAAAATGTTAAAAGACAGCTTTTATCAAGAGAAGAGGAAGGGTGCTGCTGCTCCATCTTGGGGAGGTGGTTGGTATGTGCGGTGCGGTGGAAAGAACATGGGCTTAGGTTGCAGACAAAACTAATTCCACTACTGGCCAAGGTTCTTAACCTCTCTGGGTCTCAGTTTCCTCAACTGCGGAATGGGTTGCTCTGACGATTACATGAGATAATTCATACAAAGCATTTACTGGAAATAGGTTGTAAAATTGGCACCTTATTTATTTACTTTTTCCCTCCATGAATGGTCTTGGTTTTAGTTTTAATCACTACCATCTTCCTTCAAGGTCCAACTCAATTTCACCTCCACTTCAAATCTATCACACTAATCAAGTCAATACTGCCATTGCTGCTCTCTAATCTCAAACCACCCTCTGAACCGGCTATTCATAACTTAATACTTAATTACTTATCATCTTAGGCTGCGTTCTGCTTATTTTGTGTCAGTCCTGACTTCACAGTTATATTTTAACTGCATTTTCCTAGGTGGCTCTAGTAAAGTCCAATACAGTAGTCACTCAGTAATTGCTTGGAAGTTGTCCAAGATATCAAAAGTTCTTGGGTAGCGGGTTGCAAAGTGAATGTCTTGTTCTGAGCTCGGAAAACTTTCAGGAGGGGAAGAAAAGGGAAGCAGGAGGGAGCAAAGCAGCGAAGTACGATACTGTTGAGAATCTCTGCATATAAAGTTTTTTGTATGTTCTTTCTCCGGCTGTGATTTCGTTGGGTTTCCAAATTAACTACTGAAACTGTAAGCATAGCTAGCAGTCAGCAAGGAAGTTACCAAACCAGATTGGATTCATGTCTTAAAACAGTGTGAATTAATCTTACTTCTGCAGGAGAAAACAGGCTCTCACTCTTTAAAACTCTGCTTAAAATATACCAATATAATATTAATCTGAAAATATAATGTAAACAGACTTTCCTGCAAGACAGCAGTGGTACTATTTTTAAAAAAACCCCAAAACCCAAATTTACTTTTTTTTTTTGGCTGCAGTTGACAACATGTTTATCAAAGTGGAGACTATTTTGCAATAAGAGAAGAATGGTTCCATTAAGGCATCAGCTCTATGGAATCTAGTGGCTGGCTTCACGGGCTATTTTAGGGCCTTCACGACACGTATAAATGTCTGTGTTGACAGCTCTAGCTTCCTGTTACCAAATGTGAACAAATTTAGTCCTCAATCCAAAAAGGAACTCATTATATAGAGAAAGTCAAACTTCAGGATTGGTTTATTAGTGCATCTGCTCCTTTTAGAGACCATGCTGGTGCAAACGGGAAGGATTTCCAGCATGCTGTGTATTGTTGGAAGTATCCACAGAAGAATGACAGACAGCACTACTCTGGTAATGACCCTAGGCAGCAGGTCATTTTGTGGGTATCTGATGAAGCCAAGGAAGGAACTGTTCCCCAGGAAAATTCATAATGATAAATAAAAACATGCAAGGGTTCTGTGGATTGTTTCCATGAGTCAATGGATTTAAGTTTAAGAAACTCTAGGGTCAAGTTGACCGGGGAACTTGGAATTTTGGAGAGAGGCTGGGAAGTCAGTGATGGCCTGGAACGGATGGCTGCATCCCCTTGGCTCCCCAGAAGCCAGAGTGGAGTGCTCGGGTGATGCTTGAGTGGATGAATAAATGAATGAATTGCTAAACACATAATTAGGGCCGATGCCTCCAAGAGGGTGACCGAGTAGGACAGGTCAGCCTAAGGGAGATCACCAGTGTGACAACCTCAGGCAGGGGTGGGCAAAAGTAGGTTTCCAATTGTGAGTACACGAAATAGTTTACTCTTGTATTGTTAATTTATTAATTACTATATTTATTATAATTATTAATAACTACTCATGCCCACCCCTATATATAATCTCTTTTGACCTTTGTCACGTTTGTCCTGATGAGCACGGTTGGCCTTGGTGAACGCCACCAGGGAGGTCATGCCTGCACCTCATCACTGCCCCTGTTTCGGGGCAGAGAATCTATGCTCTCCAGGATCTAGACCTGCTGCGCTTGGGCTAGTCCTGTTCTACCCTAAGAGTCCCACACCCTCGGGTGCTCGGTCCCTTACAGAGGCCCACCTTGCAAGTCTCCCCTTTCCACACAGCACTTGGCTGCCGGCCTGTGCCTTCCTTTGCTCCTTGGCAATATGCCCACATCCTCCCTGCGGTTACCTCAGGAGACAATCTGATAAGTGAATTTACACCAACCACTATATAACAACTCAATGCTGTTACTCAAAGGGACGACTCTGTAAGCGTGCTGATTTGGTGGGGGGGCATGGTGTCTGTGAGTGGAGTCGCCTTGCCCAGGGTGGTGACATTCTTCCCTGCCAACGAGCATCACATGAGATCTTGGCCCACGGGTTCAGGTTTGGGTCCAGGCTCCCCCACTCACGAGCTGTGGGATGTTAGCCAAGTCATGTTAATTTCGTTGAGCTTTAATTTCCTCCTCTCTAAAGTGGGGAAATGACTCTTCCAGCCTTCACAAGTTGGAACAGGTGAGTATATAAATGTAAAAGAAATTGTTGGGCACTTGACAAGTATTTTAATGAATATTATGCATGGGCCAGCCTTGTTGGGACTGGGGTGGGGTGGGTAAAGTTGGGGTCTTGTGGAGATGAATCAAAATAGTCCCTTTAAAAATTGGATATCTAAAGGTCAGGTTTGGCGATAAATTTCAGAAGTGACTGAACTCTCTTGGGTCCTTCTACCCTCAAGCTCTGCCTCCATTGCCCCATATGGGCTCCAGGGTCAACCACACACTAGAGGCCCCTCCTGGAACCTCTTCGGGAACTCTTGAACGGCCCCATTCAGGTGTGGGCACCACAAAAGCAGGCATCTGCGTGGCAGCAAGGGCAAGAAGTGGGAAATGTGACCTGCGCTCTGTTCCTTTTCTTGCCTGAGAAGCAACTTGGGAAAACACACACTCTATGTATCTTGGACATTTCTGAAAGAGATTCGTGAATAAACAATGTCAGTATCAGGTCACATTTGGTCAGCAGGAGGCGCAGCACAGAGCAGTCTGAGGAAGGCCTTGCTGACTTGCCTTGAAGTTTAGGGTTGCCACCTCGTGCATTTCTGACAACTCTCTTCATTGAGTGTTATGTAGATGCATGTTTGAGATCAGAAGCACAGGGTGGGGGGGAGTGCGGGGTGGGGGCACGGTGGAGCTCATATTAGACCTAGTGGGATATTTAAGTGGAAATGTCTTTCCTGCAGACAGCTGATGATACCACCAAGGGAGAGAGAGATTTGGAAGCCACCAGCCCAGAGCTGGCGGGTGAAGCAGTGGCGGTCGTTTGGCTCTCTGGGCGAGTGGGCTGAGTGACAGGGGAGACTTGTACCTCTAGTGGTGAGCCAGCACGGTGGCGGGAGCTGCTGTCCTGGGGACAGGAATTAGGGAGTAGATAATTTTAAATTATCTGTAGATAACTTAAAAACAGTAATAAAAACTGACTAAAAGTCAGTGAGCTTTTTATTATCACGAGTGATTCTAAACAACATCGGATAAAACGCTTTTTTCCTCAGCGGCAGATGGCTCCTACTTGTGTTCCCTGGCATTTGTTCGCCCCTGGCCTGGGGAGTGACTTCCCAGTGGCACACTAGTCTCCAAATGTGCTCTGACTGAGCTCTGGGCCTGTGTCTGCCTGAGATGTTTACACAGAATTACTATATCGCGTCTTTAGCAAAAAAAAAAAAAAAAAAAGAAGGAGGAGGAGAGGAAAAAGACAATAGCTTCTAGACATGGCGAAACTCCTGCATTCTGATCCTACCACACCTGAGGATTTCCCCAAAATGTTCATTTACAGAGGCCAACAAATTCCCTTTTGTACCTAGTTCGATTTGGGTTTTTGTTACCTGCAACAGAAAGGTTCCAGTTATAAAGTCACATTGATAGCTGTAGGCACAGGAGGCCCCAAAGGCATTTGTTTGTACACAGGTGTTTAGATTTTTCTTTTAGTGACGGGGGTAGAAGCTGCGGTTTCTAGGCTTTTCCTGGCTTTGTTGACCCTTGCCACCATTAAGCAAACAAACCCACTGGAAAGTCACGGAGATATGTGTCTGTACACAGCAGAACTCAATAGGAGGTTGCTTGGACCCTGTCCAAGGCAATTATTTACAGAAGTTCTCCAAGCCCATGATTCTAGGGCCACAGTACAAGGACCGCGCCGTGAGCGCAGTCCCTGAGTGTGTCTCTAGAGCGGCGGTTTTAGTATTTTCCATCTCATGACACCCATTAGTTAATTATTAAGATTCTGCAGCACACCAAAAAATATACTTTTTGCTGATATGACAAAAAATAGGTATAATTTTGATTCATTCACACCGGGTGGCTATTTAATGCTGGCTGCAATAAGGGCGTGGGGATAAGGGCAGATGGACAGGCCACTTATGAGCTGTGTGATATCGGGCAGGTCGCGCGACCTCCCTGAGCCTCGGGTTGCTCATCTGTAAGCGGGAATATCAATGCCTGCTGTGCGGTGTGCGCGGAGGGCTACCCAAGGTGATGTATCTGGAGCACCTTGTCGCAGAGTGGGAGTTTCTGAGCGCCTCTGCCTGCCCCACTAAGGTGGGCTGGGGCAGATAATGTGATTGGCTAAGTGAATTGGGTTACACTTTTTAGATAGGTGTTGGTCTGGGAGCACCCTATCTCTAAGGAAAAGGTACTTCCAAGAGGTGACTCCTAGTTGGGATGGGGGAGGACTTTACACAAAGGTGCTCTGTTTCCATCCTGCCTGGGACTATCTTCCTGACCGTTACAGCCTATTTCTAATATTGAGCTTGCTGCTGGTGGTTAGGTGAGGAGGTCACACGCAAAAGGTGCTACAGTGGTCCCTTTTCTCACCTTGTCTATGGATCTCAGTTCCTGTCACGACTTCCTAAAAAACAATGCCCCTTACCACCCCAGGGGACGTTTCAGAAATCTCAACTAAATGGGGACCCATTTGACTGGGCATGGAGATCTGTAGGCAAGGGCAGGACAAAGTCAGGGAGGTTCAACATCCCGCAAGGTTCAGGACAGCCTGACTTAAGGAAGAATCCTTGTAGATTGCACATGACTGTCAAGCGCCCTGCCTGACATGCATGCAGGTGACAATCTTGATCTTGTTTATGATGCTCTGAGCTTAAAACCTAATCCTGTTTTGCATGTAAACACTAAAGTATTTTCTGCTCAATTTTAATAAACACTGAATTTTCCCAGGGTTCTGCTCTTGTGCATGTGCTTTGTTTTGTTTGGAACTTTGCCAAGGGTTGTTCAAGGGGTTGGAAATCATGTCACTGGTGACAACAATGAAGCTCAATTCGCATTTCGTCGATCTGTCTGCATTTACCATGGTTGCGTTCATATTTCTTTAATCCTCATTTTAAAATGACAAAAGTAAAGAAAAAGTTTTGGCAATATATATGTTTTAAAACAAGAGATTACAGTCTCTAATGGCAGAGATCACACTCAGTGCTAAGGATGGGTGGGTGAGTGGCGGGGGCACTTTTAGGTAGAGATGGCAAGGCATCCTTCCTGTGGAGGTGATACGAAGTGAAAGCCGAAGTATGAAGGAGAGCCAGCCATGCAAAGGCCCTGAGGTCACAATAGTTGGGCATGTCCTAGGAACTGTCAGAATACCTGTGTAACCAAGTGCAAATGAGCAAAAGGGAAATGCCAGAGATAGAGGCTCAAGAAATATAGAAGGGCCTTGAAAACACAGGATTTTATTCTCTGGGAGTCACTGAAGGGTATGAAGCAAAGGATGACCTGGCCTAAATTATTTTTTAAAAAGATGAAGCTGCAGGTCTGGGCCTGGGAAAGTACAAGATGAGGCTGGAATATTTTAATGTGCCAGAAAGCAAAGAAATAGTGATGAAGAACATTTCAAAAGGACACACGGACCACTTGAAAGAGCTCCCAATGGCCAAATCTGGGATGATTTGTGCAACACATACAGCGATACCAATGAATCATAACTCGGAGTATAAAATAAATACCCAAGTTTATACTGAATAAATAAATAAATAGCTCCTCATCACAAGAGATTAAATTAGTTAACATAGGAGAAATGCTGGACATAGAAAATCATCATTTGATAAACAGCACAGTAATAATTGTTTCAGGCAAGAATCGGCAAGTAATCAAATTTCGTGACCAAAACTATGATGAGAAAGAGCTATGTTCATAGTCTCATAGCCTCTCCCACAAGATACTTGTTAATTACCAAGGAAAAACTCACAGATTTGTAGAGGGGAAACCTGGGGACACCCCCTTAGCCAAGTGATCACTAGTAATGGCAAAATCAACATCATGTGCTTTCTGATACGATGGTTGAGGAGGGCACAGCATCATTTCTGCGGTGTCCTTGCCAAAAATGCATAACTTGACATTAATCATAAGTGACATCAGACAGATTCAAATAGAGCATTTTATAAAATAACTAGCCTCTATTCTTCAAAAATGTTGAGGTTATAAAAGACAAAGGAATACTGAGGAACGGCCTCAGATTGGCGAAGGCCAAGGAGACAGGAGGACCGAACGCAGAGTGGGCTCTTAGATTGGATTCTGCAGCAGAAACAGAATATTAGTGGGACAACTGGCGAAATTTAAGTAAGGTCTATAGATTAGTTAATAGAAGAGTATAAATTTCTTGGTTGTATTGATTATTCTACGGTTATGTAGAGATGGGGAAAGGTATGTGGGAACTCTTTGTACTACTTTTTCAACTTTTTTTATAAGTATGAAATCATTACAAAGTAAAAAGCTAGACAATAAATAAATACATTTTAAAAATCACACAGGTGGCCCTGGCTGACGTGGCTCAGTGGATTGAAGGCTGGCCTGTGGACAGAACGGTCACTGGTCAGGGCACATGTCTGGGTATGGGCCAGGTCCCCGGTTGGGGGCTTGTGAGAGGCAACTGTTTCTCTGGCACATCGATGTTTCTCTCCCTCTTCCTCCCTCTTTTCCCCCTCTCTCTAAAAATAAATAAATAAAATCTTTAAAAAAACCACATGGGTGCCCAGAGACAAACGACATGGTGTCGGCTGCTGTGTGAAGAATGGGTTGTGGTGGGTAAGAGTAGGGGCAAGAAGACAAGCTATGAGGCTTTTGTAGGTGAATGAAAGGTCGGGAATGAAAGTGATGGTAACTTGGATGATCAGAGTGGCAGTTTGGATGGGGAGGAGTGCAAGATAAAATTTTATGCATATATATTTTAAAATTGAGATCTAATTCATATCCCATAAAATAGACCATTTCAAAGTGTGTAATTCAGTGGTTTTTAATATATTCTCAGAGCAACCATCACTACTACCTAATTGCAGAACATTTCTTCTTACCCAAAATGAAACTGCATACTTTCAATTCTCTCCTCCCCCATCCCTTAGAAACCACTAATCTACTTTCTGTCTTTACGATTTGCCTATCTGGGATGTTTCATGTGAATGGGATCATACTACCTGTGATCTTCCGTGTCTGGCTTCTTTCACCAGGCATAATGTTTTCTAAGTTGTAGCACATAAGGTTTATCTCTGTTGTAGCATACATCAATACTTCATTCCTTTTTATGGTTGAAAAACATTCTATTGTATGAATCTACTACATTTTGTTTATCCATTTATCAGTTCATACATGTTTGGGTTGTTTCTCCTTTTTGACTGTTATAAATAATGCTGCTATGAACATTCATGTATATGTTTTTATATGAGCACATGTTTTCAGTTTTCTTGGGTGTATACCTAGGAGTAGAATTGCTTGGTCATATGGTAACTCTATGTTTAGCTTTTTGAGGAATACTGAGCTCTTCCACAGACGCTGCACCGTGGTATATGCCCACTGGCAATGTACGAGGTACAAAATGTCTCCACATCTTCACCCTGTTTGTTATCATCCACCGTCATAGTGGATATCTCATTGTGGTTTTAATTTACATTTCCCTAATAACTAATGATGTTGAGCATCTTTTCATGTACTTATTGGCCACTTATATATCTTCTTTGGAGAAATGTTGGTTAAAATTCTTTGCCCATGAAACACCAATTCAAAAGAACCTATGCACCCCAATGTTCATAGCAGCACAATTTACAATAGCGAAGTGCTGGAAACAACCTAAGTGCCCATCAGTAAATGAGTGGATAAAAAATCATGGTACATTTACACAATGGAATACTATGCAACAGAAAGAAAGAGTGAGCTCCTACCCTTCACAACAGGACGGATGGAACTGGAGAGTATTATGCTAAGTGAAATAAGCCAAGTGGTAAAAAGAATGCCATATGATCTCAGCTGTAAGTGGAACCTAATCAACAAAACAAGCAAGCAAGCAAAATAGAACCAGAGACATGGAAATAAAGAACAAACTGACAGTGACCAGAGGGGAGGGAAGAGGGGGATAACGGGGGGAAAGAAAAGGAAGAGTCAAGTCACGGAACATGTATAAAGGACCCATGAACAAAGACGGGGGGCTGGGGGGAAGGATTGAATGTGGAAGGTGGGGGTGGGTAGGGCAAAGGAGAACAATCGGAAAAATTGGGGCAACTGTAAATTAACAACGATAAAATAAATTTTAAAAATTCTTTGTCTTTTTTTTTGGTATATTTTATTGAGTATGCCATTATGGTTGTCTCATTTTCCCCTGCTATATACCCCCTGCCCTGCACCCCATTTCATCATCCCCACACCTCTTAGTCCATGTCCATGAGCTGCACACAGCAGTTCTTTGGCTTTTTAATTTCCCACACTACTCTCTTTGTCCATGTTTTGAACATCGCAGTGTTTATCTTTTTATTGTTGAGTTGTAAGAGTCCTTTATAAATATAGGGATACTATAGCCTTTTCAGATACATGATATGCAAATATTTTCTTCCATTCAGTGGGTTGTCTTTTCACTTTTTTGATGGCATTATTTGATACACAAAGTTAAAAAAAAATTTTATAGGAGTCAGCAAACAATTGAACCCCTGTGCCCTAGGGTGTCTGCAAACAATGGAGACAGTATCGGAGGCACTGTGTTCCAGGGAGGGAAAGAAGAATTGTTGATCAACAGATAAAGAAGTACTAGGAAACTGCAACTCTTATCCAATTAACCTTTTTACAACCCCTTACCTACCCTTTCTCCTCCTTATGTTGTAAAAAGGTCAGCTTGAAATGAGATGTTAAGGTGGTTTTTGAGGGTATATAATCTGCTGTCTTCTCAGATTGCCAACCATCTGAATAAAGGACCCATGAAGACTCAATCCTCACCTTTACTCGTTGGTCCTGGGAGTGACAGGCTGCACAAACACTGACTTTTCCAGTTTTAATATTGCTGGAGGCAAAAATGACGAAAAAAGAAGTAACATAATGAGAAGGTAGAATTCACTGGAAAAGACAATAATGTTGTTGGGGGTGGGGAGGAGAAGGCAGCAGGAGAAGTGGAAGACCAGACGTGAGAAGGGTTGATTCTGTAAAAGAAGCCACAGGCATGAGTCTGTAAGAACTGAGCAGGGCCGCTAAGGACAGGATACTGTGGCCATCGCCCACTCATAAGATTCTCTAGGAAGCATAGGAACTCAGTGGCATTTATTAACATCATCAGTTTTCTTTTTTACTGTTTAAAATAAGGTCACTATAAATTTACATTATTCCTAGTAGACAGAGCTGCCCTAGATGTTTAATGATGAGCCACCAATGTCATTGTCAACAACAAGGATAATCGCATAGCAAAGGAATTGTAGTGATGGCCAGGAAATTGATATTTAATGTTTCAATTAAGTGGGGACTATAAATGAAATTAATGGAAAAGACAGAGGCAAAGACTCACCTGGGTGTTGATGAAGCGTTAGGGGTACTATGCCCTCTTCTCCTTTCTCTTTTTGTCCTTAAGTCGCCTCCCCCCCCCCCCCCCCCCCCCCCCCCCCCCCCCCCCCCCCCCCCCCCCCCCCCCCCCCCCGCCCGCCCCAAGGCTCTTGCTGCCTTCGTGTAGCTCCTCTCTTCTAAGAGAAAGGAGGCAAAGTTCTGCAGGTTCCCCAGTCAGAGCCGCGGCCTCCCCTTTCCCCGTCCCCTCCCTGCCCTTCCTTCTCGGGGGCTCACATCCTTCTTATTCTACACATCACCAATCCTTTCTGGAGAAACACAGGAAAGAACCTGAACTCTTAAGCTGGGATTGGCAAATCGTTTCTGTAACAAGTCAGAGAGTAAATAATGGAGGCTTCGTGGCCATCGTCTCTCTCTCAACCATTCAGTTGTACTGTTGTAGCCAGAAAATAGCCAAAGGCAATGTGTAAACAAACGGGCAGGGCTGGGTCCAATAAAATTTTATTGGCGGACACTGGAATTAGAATTTCATATAATGTTCCCATGTCATAAATATTCTTCTTTTGATCTCCCACACCCTTTCAAAATGTAAAACCCATTTGAAGCTCATGGGTCATAAAAAAATGGGCCAGAAGGATTTGGCCGGTGGGTCCTGGATTACCAAACCTGCTCTAAAGTAAAATTGAGGACCGAATGTAACGAACGACCCTTCTGGGAATATCAGGGCAGAAGGATATATTTATTCCTTCACTGTACAGCTCAGTCTCAGCAAACTGTAGGTACTCAGTACTTGACCTGATTGATTGGAATTTCATGAGCCCTGTCGAAGTAGGTAGGAATGTTTAGCACCAGAGTCATCAGGAGACCCTGACAGTGGGAGGGAGTTCTGCATAGTAATTGCTCTCAGGCCTGGGAGAGAAGTCTCCTTGCCATGAGTCCTGTGATTTAAAGGGCTTGCTTTTACCTTAGTCTAGCTTTGATATCCCCAAGGGGTGAAGAATTCACAGCACAATGGGGAGACGTCCCTTGGAGACTAACCTCTTCCTCTATGGTACTTGGGATCCCATAATTCCCTCAAGTTCACTTTTATGCTGGTGTGGCTTCTTCCCTTGGCACATTCTCCTGTGCCCAGACTGAGACAGGCTATGAGCCGGGACAAGTGGAATAGGGAACGTGTGACAGTTAAACAACCAAGCAGTTTACAGCCACCTAGAAAATCACCAAGTCCTATGTTCCCTAACCAAGGACACTTGGAGTGAAATGTTTATACTTCTTTCCAACAGGAGGCTGAATAGCTTAAATCACCCTACCCAGGAGGGGGCAGAAATCCAATTAGTACCATTTGTGCCAACTGTTGGCCGTGAGAACAGCACTAGGTGTTGACTGGTGGAGTCAGACCAGACCTCGGTTCGGCAACGTTGGTACTTGAGTTCTGGCTAAGAAAGAATTCAGAGCCAAGACTCAAACTATACGAGAAAGTTTGTTTAGAAAGTTGCGGAGCCAGAAGAAGTGAGCTGTAGAAGAATGACCTAGGAAATAAGCTACAGAGGCAAATGAAGGGCCCTTGGAGCTTGGAAGAGAGAAAGGTAAAAGGTTATGTGCTTGGGGGAAGAAGGAGGGGGACAGGCGCGGTGTGCTCCCAGGAGGGGGAGCCTCGGGGTCCTCCATCCCAAGGGCTTTTAAAGGCTGGGGGTTTACGGGAGGCTGTAGGGGAGATCTCAATAGAATATTTATCAGCTTTTCAGGTGTGCCCTTTCAGGGTTGTAGTCCTGGATTGGTTGGATTGGTTGGATTGGTTGGCCTGGATTGGTTGGATTGGTTGGCCCAAGACAGGGAGTCATTAGTCATTGAAGCTGGTCTTGATGTCAGCCGTGGTATCACTTATCTGATTTTGCTGCTTTTCTGGACCTGAAGCTAAAACACAACTGAGGCCTGGATATTACCCCTAGGGGACTGATGCTTAAGGGTGTGGTTGTGCAAGGGCCCTCATGGGGGTCGCATGAGGCCATTCTTAGGCCCCTTGTTTCTCCTCTAAAGGGGCCTACCACATGACTAGCGACATGCCAGGAGAGAAGAGGTCAGGGGAGGGTCTGACCCTCATGACCAGTGATTTGAATGTCAAGGGGTCTAAACCACATGACCAGCAATATGCGAGGGGAGGAAAGGTCACCTTGGAGGTGAAGTCCTTGTTTTCCTAGTTTTTCCCTTTGCTGGGCACCTGGGGCTTTCCACCCTGGTGACCTTCTCTGCCTGGTCTGTTGTCCTTGCTCTGCTCATGTCTTTTTAACTGTCTACCACACAACCATGCCCAAGGACAAATGAAGTTAAGGGGATAAATCTTGTTTTGGCTCATCAGCATAAAGATGATGTATATTCTATTAGGATTCTCCCCTAAGACCTTCCCTAAACTCCCAGTCTTTAAAAAACCTCAAAATGAAGGACCCAGGGTGTGTTCCATTTCACTGGGAACACGTCCATGCCTTTCCCATCCCCTTTTTCTTCCCCTACTGGTGTGCATCACCTGAACTCTAAAGGGTCCCACTAGACTTGCAACTAGGGGAGCAATGGGTAGTGGCAGCTTGTCCTGGACTTACCCCCTGAACTTGTCTTCAAGACCCCTTTTTCTCTGGCTTCTCATTGAGCCAAAGCAGCCCTGCCTGATCTCTCTCTTGTTGCTTCTCCTGTCCTAAGCCCTTCCTTGTTCTACTGTCCCCAGCTTTCATAAACATGCTCTCAATATCACCTGGACTTGTGTTATGAAATCTTCCCTGCACGAAGTCAAGAACCCACGCACTACAGGCTGGCCCCAGGCAGACCTGCTCTGGGCCTGATCCCCTTTCCGGTAACAAAATCACATGCCCAAGCCCGAGCCCAAGGGGTGACCGAGAGACTGTTGTTTGCATAGGGTATGATGGAGCTTGGAAGCATGGGCTAGGGCTTGTGTGTGCAGGGGTGGGGGTGTGGGGAGAGAAGGGAAGGGGATGGCCAGGCATAGAGCTCCAGGGATGGCTTCTTCTATCTGGCCATGTCAGGCGTAGAATTCTAAATATAAACCTGGCTTTCCAGGTAGTTATGAAGGTATGTTTGTTGTGTCAGCAGGATAAGACATTTTAATGAACAGCTTGTGAGTTTGATTTATAATTTAAATATCTGACACACTGACTGTGGGTCCCCATTTGTATCCTTATTACTGGTGTTGGGGTTCTTGGATTTCCCAAGATAGAAATCAAGAGGAACTGCCCGAGAAATTTCCAGATAAATTTTATTAAACTTATTCTTGAGCACAAAAGGAAAGGAAAGACCTCCAAACTAACTCTCCCAGAGGTTCTACTGGGTTACTTTTATAAGCTGGAGACAAGGCGTACTTGGGTAAAGGTTGGGGGAGGCAGATTTTTTTCTGTCAAGGCCAGACAACTTCCTCCTTCCTTTGAGTAGCTTAGCAATGACCTCTGCACCTGCATTGTGAGGGCAAGATGAAGGGGTTGCTCACTCCTGCCACCCCTGGAAGATTGTATAGCGGTCAAACCTTAATCAGCTGCTCTCGTGGAATACTGGTCTCGACATCTGCAGGGGAATATGCAATTAAAAGGGAGATGATAATGCATTTTTTTGAGGGAGTGGAGGGGTGGTTGCCTGTTGTGGTCAGCTTTGGGTTACCTGCATTCTCTTGGCCCTTGGCCCAAGTCCCTATACTGTCTCACCCTCACCCTAAACCCTGTGAATGTTAGTGTGGACCTGCTTCTACTGTTAAGATTTAACTTTGATATGGAGGTAGAGGGTGAGTGGGAGTCAGTGGTGTGATAAGGTCGGCTTGGCTGGCGAGAGCCCATTGTGTGTATCTCTTCCCAACTTTGTGTTCAGTGATGCCATGGTGGTAGCTTGCAGTTGGCCGAGGTCGGAGTAGTTACACCGTGAAAATGGCAAATGCTGCAAAGTAGAGGTTTTTAATTTATTTTGAGAGCTGGTTGCTAAACTTTTACCAGCACGCCACACCCTGTAAGTGCCTGTGACTGAGGTCTGCCGGCCCCCTTCTCGCCCCACATGTGGTCTCTCCTCATTTCCTCAGGAGAGCAGACCTGGAGAGGTTCTTTTCAAGAGACGTGTTCAGAAAAGTATGACTGTGAGATAGTATATTGAATCATTCACTCGTTGGTAACAATTTCTGAAATAAGCCAAGTTCCTGGCTGTCCTGAGCTATACGTTCGAGCAGTGCCAAGCTCTGATTCTTGGAGCAGTATCTTGATAGAGGCCCCACTTAAAATTGTTGCCGCAGGTTTCGATCAGCTCTAGCAAGACGTGAACATTCCCACCCTCATACCTCACGTGCCCAGAATACCTTTGAATTCAGGTAAACAAGTAAAGTGACTTTCTTGGTGAATCCCTGGATCCCTTTCCTTGAAAGTACTAGCAGCAGCAAAAACTATGGTTTTCTCCTCTTATTTTCCATGCCTGCCCTCTGGTGGTCAATTGGGAGAAATACAGCCAGTGTCCGATTCTGGAAGAGGGGTTCACACTCTCATACATCTGCTGGGCCAGGCAGGAAATGCAGAAAAATGAAGACAGCAGGATGTGAGAAGAACGGGGACTTGTGGGTGCTGGAGAACTCAGGCCCGTCTAAAAGGGACGCACCGTACTAGCTTAGGGTCGAAGGTTGCAGCCAAGACTGTGAGTCTAGAACAGAGGTCGCAGCCTGGCGGCCTAGGCAGATGGATGTCCTCCGTCTGGCCTTCACAGCGCTGATGCATACGGCGTCTCAAAACAGTTGCATACATTATTATTTTTTTTATTTCCAGCTTTTAAATAAATATCCAAATATTTGGCAACCCCGAGTTGACACTGCTACATGGCAACAGTCTGGCCATGTGATGGTTGTTAGAGAACTTTCGAAATGACAAATGACATTCAAGAGCAAGTTATAATTTTCCCGAAGAAAGAATTATCTCTACAATATCCCCAACATATATTGCCATGTTTTATACTTTATAAATTCCAGAAATAGGAAATCAGTTATTTTTATTTGCTTTTAATTTTTTATTATGTAGTATGTCATAGAAACAAAACCACACACACACACACATTGTGAGGTACATGGAAGAGTAAATGGCCTTCTCTCTACCATCCATCATAAAAAATAGGACATTTCCAGTGCTTTCAAAAACTACCTTGCCCTTTGCCAGTTGAACCCTCTCTGCCCCTTAATGGTAAACACCATTCTGTTTTCTTTATTATTCCTGTGCAAAACCCTTACTTATTCTGAAAATTATTCTAATTAATGTATTTATTGTCCCTTTAAGATTTCTATCTCCACAATCATTTCATCTGAGAAAATGAATTCTTACTTTTTTCTATCTAATCATTATATCTCTTATTTCTGTTTCTTGACTTATTATACCAATTAGGTTCTCAAATTAATGTTGCTGAGAAGTGATAATATTAGGGAAATCCTTATTTTATCCCTGATTTAAAAAAATGATTCTATTTTATTATTAATTATAATGTTTGCTGTAGGTTTTGATCAGCAAACTTTATCAATGTTAGGTAAATTCCCTCTATTCTTGTTTGCTAAGAATAGCAATTGTAAATGGATATCGAATGTGATCAGATGAAGTTTTTCTTGCATCTGTTAAGATCATATGCTTATCTTTAACTTTTTAGTACAAAGATTTAAAAACATACCCCACAGTAGAGAGAATGTTATAATGACTCCTCATGACCCTTTACCCAACTTCAACAAAGATCAGTTTTCTGCCATTCTTGTACTACCTCTCCTCCCACCTAAAAAAAAAGTGTTGGAAAGTAATTTCTAAGTATCGTATCATTTAATTGGTAAATGCAGTGGTGGGTACCTCTAACAGATAAGGACTTTAAGAAGGATGGCCACAATACTGATGATTACTCCCACCCCATAATAATATTATCTTAATATTGCCCAATATCCAGTCTGTGTTTAATTTTTTTCTGATTTTCCAAACCATTGAATTTTTACTATTGAGTTGGTTATTTGAAACAGGATGCAAAAAGGTACAGACATTTCATTTCATTAGCATGCTTATTAAATTGCTTTTAGTCTTTTATAAAGTTTTCTCTCTTTTAAAAATGTTATTTATTAGCCGTACCTGGTGTGGCTCAGTGGATTGAGTGCCAACTTGGGAACGAAATGGTCGCGGGTTCCATCCCCAGTCAGGGCACACGCCTGGGCTGCAGGCCAGGTCCCCAGTCAGGGGTGCATGAGAGGCAGCCACACATGGATGTTTCTCTCCCTCTCTTTCTCCCTGCCTTCCCTCTCTCTAAAAATAAATAAACAAATAAAATCTTTTTAAAAATTAAAAAAAAACCCCATGTCATTTATTTGATGAAGAAATGGAGTCACTTGTACTATAAAATTTCCTGCCTTCTGTATTTATCTGATTTGATTTTGAACTGCATTTCACATGTTATTCCATCCCCTGTATTTCTGGAAACTAGTAATTAGAACCAGAGACTTGATTAGATGAAGGCTTTTCCTTTTTAAAGGAAAATGTTAAAAATTTAGATTTATTGGTAATTTATTTATTTGGCAAAATTTCTCTGTAGGTGGTGGTGTACACTTCCTACTGAATCACATCAGGAGATACAAAATATTGGGTTATCTCACTCTTAAAGACCTTGTACTGATCAGCTAGTTCAAGTGGTGTCAGCCTAATCTACCCGGAACGATGGCCTCCCCTCGACCTTTCACCCAGTGCTTTTGGCAGCCATTGTTAATTGTTATTTATATCTGTGATTTCATTAGAGATTGTGAAATAGTGATGTTCTAAGGCAGTAACTCTTCCTACGTTAATTTTCCATGATTCTTCTCTAAAGGATTTTCACCAATATTTTGGTTATCCTGAAAAACAGTCCAAATAGGAAAGGCAGGATACATGCTTGATTCTTTCCTTTTATGTGTCAGCTTTCAAAATGAGTTGGTGCCTTAGCAACTGCCAAAGACATTCAATGACAACTTTATAAAATTATCGTTATAAGTCAATAATTTTTATATTTGTTATATATCTAAAGTATTTTCTACATATTTGGTGTGCCTCAATCTACTAAAATCATTGTTTTTAGTGCTCAAATTATCCTATCTTTGGCCAGTGGGAGCTCCTTCAATTTCGTTCCAATGTACTATTGACATGCCCCCAGCAGCATCTGATAGGTTTCTTGGTTTCTGTTATGACAAGAGGTGTCATGCTAATTTTGTATATTTCCTTCCCCAAATGTTGGACAAGTCGTTTGTTCAAAAAGCTTTGGTTCCTTTTAAAGGGTAATAACATTTAGAGACCATAATCTTGGGGTTATGGGTATGTTTATTGATTCTACATCTTTTCAAAGTAACAATACTAACATTACAAGTGACAACAAGGCCCCTGAATGCAGTTTTGATTTCTTCTGACCTTATCATCTAGCTATCCTACTAAGGATGTGTAATCGAAATACTATATTTAAGGTTACTTGAAATAATTCTGTGTGGTCATGCTATTAACTTGTATAGGGTCCTTTGTTTTGGTTTTTAATTTTTAGAGATTGCTTTTTATATTTTTGATTCAATTTTGAGTTTTAATTATGCAGAAACAATTACATGATTCCAAAAGTCAAACCACAGTTAAAAAGCAGAATTGAACTGAGTACATTTTAAAGATCTTATTGGTTTTATTCAGTGATTTATGAATTGGGCAGCATCCAATCTAGCAGACACAAAGGAGCTTCACAGAGCTGTACAAAATGAGATGCTATAGGCATAAGGGAACAGGGACAAGAAAGCTATACCAGGCAAAAGAGCAGGTTGGTAATTGCAAGGTTATTTTCCTTTATAACCTTGGGGGTGGCAGGAATCTGTCAGGTGGACTACCTACCTAGTGCTGATCAGGGCGTTAAAGAATAAAAAAATTCAACTGAGTAAATTTAAAGATCTAATTAATTTTATTGAAAGATTCATGAATTGAGCAGCATCCCAACTAGTAAATAGAAGGGGTCTTCAAGGAGTACAAAGAGGAAGACTTTTGTGAGCAGAAAGAAGGTGGGACAAGAAAATGGAAGACAAGGTCACATTCCCTTAGGGGAAGGCAGGGGCTTACCAGGCAGAGTACTCACATGCTGACCAGGAAATTCCAGGCTGATTGGTTTCAAATTCTACTTGCTAGGGAGATTGAAACTACAATTAGTTTAGGTAATAAGTCTTGGAGGGGCTTACCACAAATGACTCCATTTTGTGTCTGCTGTTTGGGAGAGAAAAATTGTAATTCAGTTAAGTCTTGGTTTGGTGACGTGGGGCTTAGCCCCAGCAACTCCATTTTGAGCCTGTTGTCTTTCTTTCTTTTTCTTTTTCTTTTTTTTTTTAAGATTTTATTTGTTTTTTGAGAGAGGGGAAGAGAGGGAGAAAGAGAGGGAGAGAAATATCCATGTGAGAGAGAAACATCGATCAGCTGCCTTTCATATGTGCTCCGTCTGGAAAACAAACCTATAACCCAAGTATATGCCCCAACTGGAAATCAAACTGGCAACATTTTGCTTTGCTGGGTGATGCCCAGCCAACTTAGCCACACTGGTTAGGGCTGTTTGTCTTGTTTTTAACAACATAAAACTAGGTACATTCAGAGAAGTGTAGCTTCTACCCTATTCCAGCCCATCTTTTTTCTTTTTTCCCTTTTATATCACCATTTATTGTTAGGTTTTGGTTTCTGTGTTCATTGCCACAATGACTTCTGACTCTAACTACCCCCAGCGAAGCCAGACTTCATAGGTTAAGAACACAGTGCTCCATAGACTGGTCCCAGTTCAAACACAGGCCACAAGCTAGGAAGTGTCCAGGGTCACCCTCCCTTCTGAATAACTGGCTACAGATTTGGGAGTTCTAAAATTAAACACATTTTGAGTTCCAAGGATAAATTCAATTTGGTAATGAGTATATTATTTTTTCATAAATTGCTAGATTCAGGTTGCCAATATTTAGTTTATGATTTTTGTATGTATGTTAATGAGTGAGATGAGTCCTTGATTATTTTATCCATCTATACTTTTGATATCAATTACAATAATTTCAAAGAATAAAGGTGAGGAGTTTAAAATATCTGTTCCTTGAAAGTTTGGTAGAACTCACCTGTAAATTCATCTGGTATGGCCTGGTGTTCAATTTTTGGGAAGATTATAAACTATTGACTTGATTTTTTTAATGAGTATAAATTTGTTTAAATTTTCTAGCTGAGTCGGTTTTATTAGGTTAGATTTTTTTTTGAGTTTACTCATATCATTTATATTTCAAAATTTACTGGTATAATATTATTTATAATTTTTCTTATTTATTTATTTTTAAAGCTTATTTAAAATTTTATTTGAAATAATTTCAAACTGTCATATACACTAAAGAGGAGTCTGGAGCCTTTGGCTAGAAATAAATGATAAAGATTTATTCAAGGGCTGTAGGGTCTGCAAACTGGAAACATAACTAAGCAATACCCACAGTGCTCTGAAGAAGAAAGGAAAGCTGAGGGCTCTTATAGCAAACGTGCATTCTTGAGAAGGCTCAGTCCTGCCTTCTTAGCCTCTGGATTGGTCTGAGATGGTCATCCTCCAGGTGTGTGGTGGTCTGGATAATGGATGTCAGGTGGTCTGGGTACGTGAGCATCCTCTCCTTAGTCCTGAAGAGGGGAATCAAAGGGTTCCCTAGAGGTTGAATATATAGTCTGTCACAGATGCGGGACTGGATGGCTCAAAAGTGTAAGCCCCCAGGCTAAATGAAATGAGAGTAAGATGGTTTCTTCATGCCTCATTTTACTTGATTTTAGTTATTCAAAAGCTTGACTATAGGAACTCCATTTTACTTCTTCACTGTTCTTCAAAACTTATAGAAAAATTGTAAGGCTTATACTAAAGAACTATAGCCTTTACTGAGATTTACCCACTGTTAACATTTTTCCATATTTATTTTATCATTTGTCTCTTTCTCTTTTTAAATCTTTCTTTTTCCTGAATCGTTTGAGAGTAAGTTGCAGATATCAAGCCCCTTCCAACCTTAGTACTTCAGTATTTATTTCCTAAGAATAAGGGCCCTTTCTTACATAACTATGGGGAATTTAATGAATTCAGAAAATTTAATATTTATCTAAATGTTAGACAACTTGGCATTTTCTAATATACAGTTCACATTCCACTTCTGCCTGTTGTTCCAATAATGTTTTCCATAGTATTATTTTTTCTGGTCCATAACTGAATTCAAGGTTGTAGTTAGTTGTTATTGTTCTTAGATTTCCTTTAATCTGAAATAGTGCCTTAGACACTCCTTG